>CAEFZY010030623.1:0-20490 GCA_903066815.1 Brachyrhaphis roseni
CTAACTAGAGCTGCTTAGTTCTCTTAGCAAAGGAAGAGAAAGGAAGAGGTCATGGGGTCCTCAGGAGTTCTGATGCCCCCCAATAATGCCTGATTTTTTTACATTCTTTTTATGTCTTTTGGTGTTGACAAAAACTTGGGACAAATTTCAATTGAGTTGGAAAATATATAAAACTTATTTTTAATTCAATTTATTGATACTTTCATAATTATGTATTTGAATACTTATACTTAATTGTCATAATATATTATCTTAGTATTCCTTTAATTGTTTTAAACTATTATAATGTATTGAGTTCTGCTCCAGGACAAGGGATTTTAAATCCACCTACAAAGTTTAAAATAAAAAATATTCAGCAAACACCAGGAAAACATACATTGTTGTGCTGACATGGCCCAGGTTAGTTTAGTCAGATATTTTAAAAAATATATATTTTGTGTATATTTTATTAAAATTTTGTGCTTTATCCATAGGACCTGTTTTGTCCCTCTTCTCAAGAATCACTGCATTAACAATCGCTTACAATTTATTCTATTTTATTGGAATCAGAAAGTGGTGGTGTGAATTCAGCCCCGCTTTTACTTTTGGAATCCTAAGCGAAATTTATTGCACCGATTGCCTTCAGATTTTATTAGTATATATATACAGTTGTCTGTGTCTAGTTTTGTAACAAGTACGGCCAACTTTTAAAGCAACATCCCAAGCGACATTCCTATAGTAAAGATTTCTCAGTGGAAAAAGTCTAAGTTTAGTTCCTCTAACTAGACATTCATTAACTTGAGACTGGGATTTTTCATTGACACAAGAAAGGCTGCCATCTAGTGGCCATCACTGAATAAAAGACGTGCGGCAGCCTTTTGTACTAATATTTAACCGACTATAATAAACTCACCTGAGGAATCAATGACTGCTACATAATGTGTTCATGGCTCGTCATTTTCTGATTGACTAGATGTCAAAATAACACAGTTACTTGCTCAGAATACTTGTATTTTGTTTACAGATAAAAAACAAACTTTTACTTAATAAAGTTGACAAAGTTGTAGAATTAAATTGAATGAATTTGGTTATAAAATTATATGAACTTTTGTACTGTGGCAATGATAAGAAAAAAATGGTTGTGGTGCACTAATCATTAAAGCGAGACAAGACACATTAATCTACCTTTAGCAGTCCCTCTGGTAGGGGTTACCAAATTGAGAATAACTGCATAACCTGTGACTGCTATTCAAAAAAGGAACAAAATTTAGAGAAAAAGAAAATAAATCTTGCCTGCTTTAAGGATTGTTGATTGTGTCTGAGGGAGATTTTAGTTTTTCTCTTAAAAAAACTAAATTATTTTGTAATTTTTGGTAATTTAACATTAAAAGAAATAATAAACCACAGGCTAAATAAAGAAGCCTGTGGTTCTTTATTTAGAGAACCACAGGTTCTCTAAATAACCACAGAGTGGCTGGTAATAGAAATATCTTTACTCCTGCTAATATGATAAATCTTGGACATTGTGTTTCGCTGCCTCCCCGCCCGGTTAAAATAAATCCCAACTTGTCGCTGCTGCTCTTCAGCTATAATCATAACCCACATGTATTTACATAATGCATGCAATATGAAGAAGGATCAGTGGCTTTGTGTTTAAACAGAAGTCACACACTTTGGGTGCGCCAAACATGCAAAAACCATTCCTTTGAGCCTTTACAAACACATGTGCTATTTAATGATTCAGGAACAACCAGCAAGAAAAAATGAAAATGCTAATTTTATAGTAACTACAAACTTTGTTTTTTATGGCGCATGATGAAATGGAAAGCGATGCCTGTGCATCACTGCATTCATTGTTAGTTTATTCTGTAATTAATGATCAGATAACTGGATAAGGTCCGAGGGTAACACATTTCACAACTCAGTGAGAAGTTTTAATAAAAAATTATAGTGAGGGAGCTAGATCAGTTTGCTAGCTTGACTTTGACATCCTTAACGTAGATGTGCTGCAGAATTTGGTGCGTCTCGGGTGAGTTAATAAGAAATAAGGCGACATAAACACCAACTCTAACTGGTCATCAGTAGAGCAAGTGTTTAAATTAGCTAACCAACCTTTAATGTGTTTGGATGAATAACAATAATAAGAAGAATTGCAAAAATAAACATCAAGCCTGAAACATAATTCTGTAATGAACTGGATGTTCTTTTCTTTGTGTGGGAAATGTTTGCACGGTTTTTGGTGTTGAATTCTGGTCTGCTAATGGAGCTGTTGTCAGTCAGTTGTTATGGCTACGGGACTATGTGTAGCATAGCTTACTCAAAGAAGACTTTTGATCTTAACATATTTATAGTGTGCCTTTTCTATGTTTTCAGAAAGAATAGTTAAACTTCAGATAGACTTTCACAAGTTAACAGTGAATAGAGAAATGTATTTAAAATCTCTGGAAATAAATACCAGTAGCAATAATTACTAGGGATGTGCAATATATCGGTATCAACATTGTAATTATATCAGTATCAGTTCAATAAGTAAATATTTTCACTGTCAAAAGTGTAAATATTTATATAGTATCAGTAAATACTGTTAAATAACATCAGTATTAATATCAGGTATCGATATGGGCCCAAATTTTCATATAGGTGCATCCCTAATAATTACGCCTTTGCACATTTATTCAACAAAAATATCAAAAACCAGCCCTGGCAAGATGCATCTTTGCTGAAACAAAGCTGATTGAGGTGCATCACATCCAAAGGACGTCAGATGTAGACAACACAGAATGTGCCTGAAACTCACTTCTCAGTTGCAAAATTGCACCTTGCTAAAAGTTTTAAAACAGCTGTTGACTAGCAAGCTGCATTCAATCTGAGCATCAAGATTTGTTTGCCAAATTAGCTCCTGAAAGCAATGTCCCTGTCACTATTCCTAAGGAATCAGGTCTTATCTGTATGACAGTTTTGAAAGTGGATTTGCATTTCAGTTTGCATGGAAAACCATGGTAACAATTACATTTTTGTGGGATGTGCAACAGAAGGATGAGGGCCTCCAACCAGTAGTAAACACAACGCCAAGATGTACTTTTCATTTTCCTTGCCGGACAAAATAGGAGTTTATTCTGTAACTGGTGGGTTGCCGGTTTGAACCCCACTCCATCTTTCACAGTCATTGTGTCCTTAGGGAATACACTTCATCTTCTTTACCTGCTGGTGGTGGTCAGATCCACCCAATGCATGGCAGCCTCACGTCTGTCAGTCTGCCCCATAGCACCTATGGCTACAATATAGTAGCTTACCACCATCAGTGTGCGAGTGACTGAATGTAGTGTGAAGTGCTTTAAAAGTACAGGCTATTTACCATCGGAGGAGTTTAGATTCTGGAGGAAGTTTGTAGATTTTTTTTTTTTATTGCAACTATCTATACAGGTAGTTCTCATTGAGATATGTGGTCTCATTTTTTAAGAGTGACTTGTTTCAATGACATATCACCACCCTTTGTAAAGCCTGATTGTTTTGTTTTGAGCCAACTCATGTATGATTGCATACTCATGTTTTCCAGGGTGTGGTCCAGTTTTAAAGTTTTTGCTTTTTAGTGTTTCAAAGTAATGGCTCCAGTTTCCTCCGTCGTCTGCTCCAAAACCAAACACGCTGACCTAGGGAAACATTAAGAAAGCTTGTTAGTTCAACAAAGAAGCTGTCTGCAACAACTCTACTTCTCATCTCCACTTTAACCCACATGCCAAGAAAATATGCATCTACAATAACATTATAAAACCTCTGTCCCTTTTGTTTCACAACGTAGATTCCAAAAAAAAATTTTTCACCTCTGAATGTCCCGTAGGACAAGGCTCTGCAACAGGTTAAGGTCTAAAAATGGGTTAAGTCTCGCCATAATTTTATTGCCGTTCTTCTTTTAGCTTTTAATTTGTTTATTTGGGAGCATGTTTTGGTCACAGGACCCATATGTTGTTTTCTGGCGAAGGAAAAGTGATAACCGCAATTTCACAGTATTCTACCTTGCACTTTAACTTTAACTTGCACTCTAACTCCCTACTGTGATTGATGTCACATTTCTTGCCAATGATAATCCACAGTTTACAGTAGATAACAGAAGGAACTTCATAATCACTTTTAAGGAAATGAGCCGAGTGTACTCACCTCATCACATATGTGAAGTGCAAGGATCAAAGCCATAAAGCCGGTGGATGGATAATATCCCTTTTTTTTCAGCCAGATTTCATGAACATATCTCATAAAGGCTGGATTGACCACCATCACCTTTAACAAGTTAGTAGGATTCAAAATTAATTATGATCACAATAAGAAAAATAAAAAAAGAATAGTGTACTGCGTCAGACACCACTCACCAAGTCTTTGTTGGCTTTTATTTTGAATTTTATTGGTACATATGATCTGTTAAATCAAACAACAGAAATTACAACTGATTTATCTCTTTAAAGAGGTAAAAAGACTAGTAAATATTAAATAAGACATAAACGATGCAAACGAGAAGTAGAACTCATTGATTTAGAGTCAGTACTGGGCAAAGTGAGTCAATACTGGGCAAAATGTTTCAGCTGTATGTGTTCAGCAGAGTGAATGGTGAAGTTAGTAAAGGAAAAAATTATAACCAACAAAAATAGGGATTATTATGTTGAATTAAAACCTGAGTCCAAAGAAGGGTACGGCTCCATGAAGGGTTTATCAACCACATCTCCAACATTTCCAACTTAAACAAATTCAAAACAAGCATTGCTCACCTAGTAAAAACATTGTAATAGAAAAACCATTGACGAGGTTAAAATATGCAATAGTGCTAGTTTAACCAAACTAACTATTCCATGGTAAATTGATAGACGTTTAACTTGATTTAATTTGCAATAAAATTATCATTGAAACTGTTTTCCATCAGCCTGAAATCTCAGTTTTTACATCACATCAAGTGTGACACTTCACATGCTTTACAGCAGGTGCAATAGAATTCTGTGAAAGCATATTGAGAATATTTAAAAACCAAAAGCATAGAGTCGTAAACTTTGCTGTTTACAACATAAAACTGCCAAAAAAGATGTTTTCATCCTCGCTACAAGTAGTAGGAAACATACGTTTGTCCCTGCCTCCACTTCCCACTTAAGTGGCTTTGTGGCTAACGTTAAATAAGTTCATCTAAAGCTGGATTGATATTTCTAGACTTCACAATGCCCGTTTGTCTTTTTAACAAAAAACCTGTCATGTTCTCTTGGCTACCAGTTCTGTAGAACAACGAGTCTTTGTACCTGAGTCATTGGACGAGAAGCTTCTGTCTCTCTGCAGTGTCAACACACAACAGAAGAACTTAAACACAGCATACTTCGAAATAAGAGTCTGAAGCACATATACACACATCTATCCTTTAATCTTCAAATAACATCCTAGTTACTACTCATAAGAGTTGCACAGCCAAAGATCTTTCTGCATGGAGTTTGTAAGTTCTTCCTGTCCGGCTTCCACCCAAGTAGGAGTAGGGAGTTAGACATATTTGTATTATACAACACATTTTTCAAAATGAGGGCCTGCAGGTACATGCATCACTAAAACAACTAATGAAAATATACTGTGGCATTGGCCTTCCTGGCTCCCTCCTCCCCTGTGTATTCATTATCAAAAGAAGAGTTTAGTAAAAGTTGCATGTTCACTATATGTTAGTCAAGGAAAAGATGTAATAGCCTTCTCCAATTAAAGAGCCGATTTGATTATTTCAGCTAAAGGAAGGGGAAAAACAAGTTGTGATGGATTGGGAAGAAGGTGTGTGTTCTGATTTTTGGTTGCCATGCAACCTATTGTGCAGTCACCATGCAGATTCACAAGGGGGTATAACATGTAGTGACATGTACATTATAGTGTGGATCACTACCCAAGTTATACTGTAAAACAAATAGCATTCCCTCTGTTGATTGCACAGCAGATCTTTATAGCAGAACATCCTATTAAAAACTGAACATAGTAAATCTGTCTGCAGCATGGTTTCCACTGAGGAAGTAGAGCCTGGGGACTGTGGGTCGCGCTGTCCGATCTCTGGTTCTGAGCTTACCAAGGTGGTTAAAAAAATCCGTGGTGGTAAGGCCCGCTGAGGGTGGACGAGATTTGCTCAGAGTTCCTGAAGGTTCTGGATGTTGTGGGGAGTTTTCTGGGGCGAACATGTGCGTTATGGACTTGGAGAAGGCGTTCCACTGTGTGGATTCCCTCAACACCTTAGAATTCTGTTCATAAATACTATGAACAGAATCGGTGACAAAAGAAAACCTTGGCGGAGTCCAACTCTCATCAGAAACAAGCCCGACTTACTACTTTTGGTAAAAGACTATAAGCCGTTTCTCCTGGTAGCACTAGACACATTTTTATTTTTATTGTATTTACCCATAATGCCTTGTGCTCTGGTCCACTTGGCATTCACAATTGCATTTGAACCACACAATCCATCCATTGTCTCACATGCTTATCCCTAGTGGGGTTGGCAGGGATGCTGGTCCCTTTGATCTCCAGTGGTCAAAGGGTAACAAGTATAAGATGTGTTTTGATTACATTACAATTAGCAACTCTTTGTAGTGCAGCACAAGATTTCCACAGATGTATATAACTCACCTTCCATAAAATCCTGTTGTAAAGGCCTTGATGACCCACTTGAGGTCGTTTATCTTGAAGGGAAACAGCACAAGATGAGTGGAGTCATCCAAATCCACGGCGCTCTCCGGATACATGACGCGATGAGTCGTTTTGGTCCCAACGTCACTTTCGTAGTTTTTGTTGGGAGCAGCGTTCATTCTAAATGGGATGGAGGGACAGTTTTTAGAAATACTTCACTCACGTGAGAGACTAAATGCAGGATAATTCCTCTTACTGAAGATCTTACCTTATAACAACATCTTGGTAGTCTATCAGTGATCCATAATGTGATCCTTTCAAATTGGCCGAATTTCCCACAACAGCACAAGTCCTGCAGCTGTCAGAACTGGGCTCTCCATAATCGACAACGGGTGGGAAAAGCTTAAACAGCTTGTGCACTGTTGATTTGTAATAACTGAAGCCCCTCTGTTCATGCTGTATGTGCTGTCAAACAGATCAAACAGCATGGCGTTACACTGGTTTTCAAATGACATGAGAGGAAAAGAGGTTTGCATTATTTTCCCTAACCTTCCACCATCTGAAAGCATCCTCAGAGAGGTTGGTGTTTACGGTCAGGAACGGTTCCACGGAATGGTTCAGGCGGTGAAGAGCCAACAGATTGTCTTTAGACAAACACTTCTCGCAAGCACACGAGTTTTGATCCTGTGGCCAGAGCCAGTCGGTGAGATCAGACTTTAGAAACACGGTGGCGGCGGTCAGAGCCAGCAGCAAAACCAGCAGCTTCACTTTACATTTCCCAGACTGGTGATTGTTGTGATGGGAAGTAATTCCAGCATGGGAAGAGAGTCATAAAACAGGAAGTAAATAAATGAAAGCCTTCAGTTGGTGTTTAACATGTCATTGTTTTATTTTATCTCAACTGCTTCTAGCAGCAGGATTGAAGATAATAATGATTAGGAGCAGCAGAATTACTAATCATATTTTTTATATACAGTATATAAATGCAGGCATTTTGTGTAATCTTTGTCCATGTCTTACCTGAGTGCGTACATTTGTCATAGCTGCCATCATTTTCTATAAATCTTCAAAATATTGCCATTGGATGGCGGGAATTTGACTTCCACGAAACAGGCTTCATGCGAAGACTTTGTTTAGGCTGTTTATTATTTCAGCGAAGGGAGTCTGTCTAATCCCCGAAGTGGAGAGAGAGAGAAAGCGAGAGAGGTGTGGTTTGCTCATTATGTTCAAACCCAAGAGAAAAAAAGAGAGATAGCAAAAGAGAGAGCGAGAGAGAGAGACAAGAGAAGGGAAGGTGAACACTTCCTTAGCAAAGTCTTCTTTCTTTGAACTTATTTTTTATGTAAAAATACAGTATATTAGTCTTTAAAAGATAAAACAGAACATTATTAAATGCTATAAAACTAATTAATTATGGCACACTGAATGGGACTGGTTGCTTTCTCATCTGAATTCCCTGGTCATAGCTGCTCTACAAAGGTCAATTATGTATATAGCTCTCAATTAGTGGAGGAAATGTTGCATATTAATATATCGCCCTGGAGACAAACTCTGTTGGCTATATGCAGGGCCGTCGCTAGTCATTTGTGTTGCCCGCTGTCCCAAACAAGAGCCTTTCTTGTGATTTGTGTCATGAATGGGTGTGGTGAGGTGGTGGTGAGGCAGACGCTGGAGACCCAGGTTAGCAGTAGAAAATGAGATATTTAATAATGGTTGACCAGGAATAAACAGTCCACAACTGTGGCAGCACTGCGAAGCAGAACACAGGGGCTTAAAGCAGGTAGCGCACAGCAAACGAGTGGAGACAGCAACAAACAAACGAAACTCAGACGAGAACCCGACAAAGAACAGAGGACACAGGTGGGATTAAATACAGAGGGAGGCAATCAAGGAACGAGATACACCTGGGCACAATCAAGGGGAGGACAGGACAACAAGGAGAGCACAGAGACACAGAACTAGAAATAAATACACAGAAAACTAAAAAATAAACAGAAAAACACAGATCCTGACAATTTGGTTGCGGAAAATTAAGGCTCACGATGGCAAAATATGATTAAAATGGAAAGAAATGTTTGTTCTAAACAAAGAACAATGAACTACATGCAACTAGGACTCAAACAAGAACAAATCCTATAAAGAGTATGTTTGTTGGAAACAAACAATTACACACGTAGCCACACATATCGTTTAAATATATCGTACACGTGGAATTGTTTTCAGAAAAGGTTTCAGCTACATGGACCTGTAAAAATCTGCCTCTTAATGTTGCTTTAAACAATCCAAACCAATAGGGGCCAGTGTAGCACAAAGCCAAGCCCTACACCCACCAATCAAATTGCTTCAAAACAATTACGACTTAAGAACTAAACATGATACGAATAGGTTAATTTGCAGGTTGAACTACTTTTGAATAGCATATTAGGACATAGAGTTATTAAATCACAAGACTCTGTCGATTGGGAATCACGTCAAATTAAGTACATGGTTATAATGATACATTATTGCAGACTGCAACGCGTGGGACCCTGAATTTCTGTTTCCAGTAAGAGCCAATCATGTTGACAATGTCCACGCAACATTTTTTTAATACCTATTAGATGTTTTACTATTACTTTCCTAGTTCCAGTAAAACTACATTAAATGACAAATTACATTTTACAATGGCACTAGTGCCAGAGGGGGGAAACATGAAATAAAGGAATTCCCTGAAATGATGTGTGAGGGATGTGGATGTGTCTATTTCCACTAACCAAACAGAAAATGTCATCACCTTTGCATAAAAATCATTTGTTTTTATGGTACACAAATACAGTTCTACTGACAGTAATCTGTTAGTAGTACAACCTTTATTGTATATGAACTGTATTGTTAATATTGTTGTTTGGCACGTACTGAATATTTTACAGTGGCATGCTTAGTGTGTGAGCGTAAATTCAAGATTTGTTTAACACACCAAAGTCCAGAAATAATGTAAATATATGAATCACCTGGTGAGGTATGGCATTTACAGTACAGATGAAAGAGTGGTGCTTTCAAAGGCAATCCCTTCACAGGAAAAACAAACATAATGGACAGTCATAATGAGGTCACATCCCGTATTAGCCGCTTAGCTAATAAAAAAAATACTGGCTGAGGAACAGTTTAGCAAACTTTACAAGTCCCTCATTTGCATCTAATAAAGGTGCATGTAAAGCTTTTCTGAGAATAAAAAAACAGAAGAACTGGGCCAGGAGAACTGAATACATAGAGTTAATGGCAGCAATGGTTGTGTTAAAAGCGTCAAGACGGAGAGAAACACAGATAAACTTTCATAACTTCTATGGAATAAAACAGGGAGTAGAGTAAAGTATACAGTCTGTACTAGATTGATTTTAAGTGTGTGGAAATTGTATTATTTTTTCAATTCAAAAATAATTTTTGCCCAACTGAAGGTTTTTGTTTTTTTTCTTTGCCAGGCTGCCAATGTCAGAGAACCATTAATGTATTTTCAGTGCTGTTTAAAGCAGCTTTAAGAGTGCTGAGGATTTTTGAGAGAGCAGTCAGAGACGTGCCCCTTTAGGATGAAGTTGATCTTTGTGGAAGCTTTCGTATGACGCGTGAACCCAAGTTAAGATGGTCAGCACATAAAAGTAAATCAGTAACCCACCAAGAATGTTATAAAAGCCTTTAAAGCTTCAGTAAATCTGTTTTCTGAATGTGTAAGGATGAAACACAAAGTCAATTAAATTCTTATTGTTATGGCAGTGGCTCTGATCTTCCTTCCAGTGACGTCTTGATGCATTGAACGTTCCTCTAAAGAACTTCATAATTCTTTCAAACTTATCACAGAACAGGATGGAAACAGTTCCAATGGCTCAATAGAGAAGCTATTGAGCTTCTCTATGTTAGACTGACAATAACGGATGGGTTCTGCTTGCATGCATGGAATGGATCTGAAAAGTGTTCACCTGATACCCCTAACCTGCAATAAGCCGGAATTACATCCCACATCTTAACTCGGTGATATTTGCCCTAGATATCCTGTTTATTTTGTACAGAGAATTTTTTTTATGGCATATCAATGCCATTGCAGATAGGAAGAAAAAAGGAGTATATCTCCACCAAAATTTCTGAAATTTTTAGATCAATCTCAAAAATTTACCAAAAGAAAAATAAAAATCAGAAGTTTCTGAGCTCCAAAAGTTTAATGTTTTCAAGAAAAAAGGTTCAGAAACGTCAGAGTTTGAAAAGTCAAAAATTTGCTACAAATATCTCAAACTTTCCGACTTCTGGAAATTTTGAAATGTCAAATTTTCACATTTGGAAACTCCACATTTTGTTTTCTGGAAAAGTTCCAAGATGAATCTCAGAATCTCAAAATTTCTGTTTTTTTTTTTCTAGAAAATGTTTGACTTTTTAAAGTTATTTTCCCTGTTTCCTCTAGAAAATTTTAAAAATTTTCTCAATTTTTTTCCTAAATTGGCCCTAATCATAACTGATGTTGGAAGACTGCAGTTTGGTGGTTGTTTTGTGCTTAGTATAGTGTTATTTCTGTGTCAATCACCCAAAAGAAATTGTAGTATTAAAAAGAATTTTCTCTATTTCGCCTGCATGCTTTAAATGTTACGTTAAATATAAACTTGGACAACTGAGCATGAAAAACTTTGCAAAGAGCCAAGTTATGTCAATTAAAACAACATTTTGTGAAACAGTGCAGATATTTTTTTGAGAATTCACTGGGACGGTTTATAGTGCTCTTAAAAACAAGTCTGACGACAGCTCTATTTCTCAGGGTTGAATTATCTTCATTAACAGAGCAACATCACACTGTGCTATGCACAATTCAAATTTCCTAAAGTTCTAATCCCAAATGGGGCGTTCATAAACTGAAGTCCTGCCATTATCGTGTATGTCGAATTCTTAACCAATCATGAATGTAATTTACATTCTCTCTTAACAAAACTACCATTTGGATTCAGTATTTCATATCAGCTGAAGTGACTGCCTTAATCACAACAAATCAATTCATCTTTCTACGCCTTGCCAAGTTGAAGTTTGTTTCTGGCAATTGCTGGTTGCTGCTCTGGACATAACAACACCCTTACTTCTTTTCTCCTAACTCTCAATGTCAAAGCAATTATTCTCCCACAATATTAAAGTAAATTTGAGGGCCTTTTTTGGTAAAACTGCCTTCCTTTTGTCAAAATGTTAAAAATACAAATGTATCATGGGAAAAAGAAAATCTTTGATAGGTTATATGACTGATTACTTTAATCTAGCAATAGTGTTATTGACAGGATAATAAAAGCTGTAATCAAGTACAATGTCCTTTCATACTGATGCACCTTAGATACAAAGTGCATATCTGTGTTGTATGTTAGAATTTAGAACATCTAAATAAAATACAAAAAAATATTTAGATGGAAATCATTGTTTGTATGGTACCACATAGGGTACCATTTGCAAAGTTACCCAGTAAAAAATTGATATTTTGATTTATTTAGCCTGTAAAAGGAAAAAAAAAACAAGGTGTTCACTTTTCAATGTCATATTTTCACTGTTATTCGTACATAATGTCGTAGTTCCAAACTAAAGATTAATAATAATAATTTAGCTAAGCTAAATCTGAGCAGTAGATTATTTTAACACAACAAATTAAAACAGGATTAAAAAATAAAAAAGACAAAAAACCAGTTGTGCCTGCAATGTCATCTCATTAAACTGACTTAACTATCAATGCTTTTTCAGACAAAACAGGATGAACTGGTGATGGTCAGTCTGCTGATCATGAGAAAATCTTTTGGAGAATATAGTGTCACTTTGTGTAAACGTATTATTGTTTTTCAGTGTTGCCTCTTAAGATAAAGTGTTGTGATCACTTGGATAACAGAGGGAACAAATCTGCCACAAATCCTTAACGTTTTTCTCCAATATCTTGGCTCATACTAAAGGGATGGAAATGATGATCATGGCTCACGACACTGAAATATATGGATGAAAACAAATAATAAGCCCAGTCATTATTCTGAAACATTATTTTTATTTAACTTTGCTCTTCAACATTCCAGCTTTCACTGATTAAAAAGTGCTTTTTCTGATCACCTTGTTATTTGCCATTTACATTTCGATCTTTCCATGATGATTCTTTGGCATATTCACAAAAGCAGAAAAAAAAAAATAAAAATTCTGCATAGTTCTGAGATCAAATGTAGAAATTTATGTGCAACTCAAGTGTGTGTAACAGTTAGGTGGCTGTCATGATGCATGATCTAAAGTTCTGCCAATGTAACAAAATTGCTCACAAATTGTAACAAGTCACAGTTCACAAGGTGACAGTGAGCTGTCAGAGAATTGATGTCTACAGAAAAACCAAATCAACATGTGACACACAACATTCCACACTCACACAAGCAAATGTTTGCTATCAGAGATGATAGTGAGAAATTAACGATTACATTATTTCAATCATTAATTCCTCGGAACCCCTGCTCTACAAAGGCGATGCACAAGGAATGTGTATCAACCTTGAATTCTCAGAATTGAAACAGTGAATACTTTGTATTGATGGAAAAATATTAGTCACATACCTGCTGAGTGAGATCATGTTTTTCAACAACTGGGACTCTGAAATTGAAAAAGGAAACAAAGAGGCCTGACCGTGACGTTGACGTTTTATAATACAGCTCTACTGCAGATTGCTACTGCCACCTCCTGTCCAGATTGGCATTAGTCACATGCATCTGATAATCTGAGATTTTGAATTTCCTGAAGCCATTGCAGTGTGCAGATGCATTTTCAAACGAAAACACACAAGCCATCCAAATAAATACATTTACCATGGGAATATGCAGCCAAAATGAACAAGGCATTATTATATAAACATCCTGCTGATGTGGAGATTCAATGACTCTAATGACAGTGGTGTCATCTGTGAACTTGATAACAGTTTGATGGGGTAAATAGTAGGTGTAGAGTAAGTAGAAGAGGGGGCTAAGCACACGGCTCAGAGGTGCACCTGTGCTAAATGAATAGTGCAGTTTCATCCCACAGACAAATTTGCAAATAGATACATTTGAGAATACTGAGCTGGAAGTAGGAGGGAGTCCACTGTACATCAACATAAGTGTGAATATAAGAAACAATGTGGCAGCACCTTTAGAGTCAAACACGAGCAGCACCACTCAATATTTTTAACACCCCCTTTTTCTTCTGTTTTGAAGATCTGCTTCTACACCGTCTCTGGGACTAACTAACCAAAGCCTGCAGGTGGCACTAATGTCAACATCAGAATTCTAAAGAAACGTATCCGGGCATGGATAAAGGAGTGACAGGCTAAAGGCTTTTTTTAAACAATGGTATCTTGTGACTCTTTCTTCTAAGTCATCACAGTTTTTTACTTACATTTGAGGTTTAAAGTAACACTGAATAATCCATTAGGACTGATTCACTCAGCCTTTATTTCTACAACTCTCTTACATCAGATCTGTTTCAGGAGAAGAATTTATGCCCAGGGTAAAGTTTCACTAGTTTTTCAAAATTCAGCTTCTGTAGCATTTCATATTCCTGTTGTCCAGGATGTTGTCCTGTTTTGAAGCGTTTGTCTTTCAGTTTTTCAAAGTAATGGCTCCATTGTCCGTTGCGGTCTGCCCCATATCCAAAAACACTAATCTGAAAAAAAAAACAAAACAAAAAAAAAACCCCTCAGTAAATATTTTAGAAACAATAACTTTTCAACGTTTTTTTTTTTTTTATCTTTGCTTAGAGTGCAAATTATTCTCTATGCTCTAATCTGCCTCATCTTAAGCAAAGAGATGGACTTTAGAAACACAGCCACTTTCAATTTGAGGTACTTATCTGGAAGCCCATCGCATAGTATCATGCTATTCAAAATAACAGATTATTACACAAAGTGTAAAAAAAAGAAATCTTTACCTGATCACAAATGTGAAGTGCAAGAACCACAGTCATAAAACCAGTGGAAGGATAACTTCCTTTGTTTTTTAGACAAATTTGATGGACGTCCTTCATGAAAGCTGGACTGATCACAATCACCTGGTACAAAGAAAAAGGTCTTGAATTAATGGGACTAATAACTTTGCATGCAAATACAAGTTGAATTGATTCATTACAATACCTACCAAATCTTTGTTGGCTTTGATTCTGGATTTTATTGGTGCATAGGATCTGTTAAAGGCAGCATAAAATGTATACCATTATTAAGCTGAGATAGGCTACAGCATTTGGCAAATTTATTACTAATCAGCTAATATACCGATGAGAAATTTAAGATCAAACTGGATTGTCACCAACATATGCTAGAAAAATAAACAACCACCTGCTTCTAATGTTCAAAAATAAAAGGGGATTTGATTAATCCAGTATTTTATTGAGATGATAAACAAGTATAGTACACCTTTTTCTGAAGACTAATTTCAAAACTGCTCATTTTCGGTCTTTATGGTCAACAAAGGACCTGGTCTATGTTAAGGTCCTGCAAAGAATGCTAACTTTGGAGCCACCAGGTATATCTGTAGTCCCCAAAGATTTATTGTTTAAAAATTGCCAAAGTTAGTGCTGTTAAGACTTAAATACTAAAAAAAAAAAGTTGAAGAACAAACAAAAATAGGTACATATTGGCTAACTTATCGGCAGGATGATAATATTGGTCAACTTATTGTCCAAAACTGTATGAGAAAATAGAAACATACGACTTACTTTCCATGAAATCCTGTTGTAAAGGCCCCGATGAGCCACTCTAGATCGAGTATCTTAAATGGAAACAGTACAAGATGAGTACTGTTGTCCAAGTCAACTGCACTCTCCGGATACATGACATGATGCGTTGTTTTGTTGCCCACATCTTTTTCATAGCCTTTGATTGGGGCAAAGTTCATTCTGATAAGAAAAGAGGGGTGTATTCGTTAAAGATAATTACAGATTTTTATCAAGTTGTAAATTAAAAATTACCTAATGTACTGTACGTTTACCTTATAACTATGTCTTTGGAATTTATAAGATGTCCGTAATTTGAACCTTTCAGATTAAAAGAATTCCCCACCACTGCACAAGTCGAGTACGAGGTAAACTTCGGTTTTCCAAGATCGGGAATGGGTGGGAATATCTCAAAAAGCTTATTCACCGTTTCTTCAAAATAAATGATGTTGCCTTGTTCCTTCTGTATATGCTGTAATGTAGAAACACAAAGTGAAAATACATCTCTTGATCATTTAAATCTATGGCTTACGTCTTTCATGTAAGGACTTGCCTTCCACCAATTGAAAGCATCCTCTGAGAGTTTGGTCTTGGCAGACAAAAATGGCGTAACAGAACCGTTCTGATGATGACGACACAACGCAGTAACCTCAGAAACATCCAGATCTTTCTGACTTTTATCAGCATTATTATGCTGACCATCAGGTTTACCACCAGGCTGACCATCAGGTTTACCACCAGGCTGACCACCAGGTTTACCACCAGGCTGACCACCAGGTTTACCACCAGGCTGACCACCATGCTGACTTTTATCTTGAAACCAGAACCATCTGAGGTTACCACGCTTTAAAAACAACCCGATGACAGTCACAAAGAGCAGGAACGTCGACAGCTTTAAATAAAAACTCCATCTGACAGTGGGATTCTTGTCAAAAGGAAAGAGTGTCGAACTGTGGAGAGAGTGTGATGGAACATACATTAGCATACAATGAGAAAAAAAGCTACAAATTTACTGGCATTATTGTACACTTATAAAATAAATGAAGCTAAAAATACAACACTCTTCTCCGTTCAGTTTATGATTTTATGTCTTACCTGGTAGACATTCTTCTTAGCTCCAAATACATTCCATACACCTACAAATATACCCTAAAAGTGTGAGAGGGTGAAAAAAGCTTTCATTAAAAAGAGTTCATGCTAGACAAAATAAGTTGTCAAAATATCAAAAGTGAAAAGAGGTTTGTGAAGTGCACAGTTCAGAGACTGAGATCCAGACAAGAGTCAAGGAGCAAAATCAATCTTTAATGCGCATAAAGCCGGAGAACAGAAAATACATGACCTGAGGAAAAATCTGCTCTAACGAACTCAGAGTTACATAGTTACGCTACTTTATTCACCTCTCTCTCGGCTAACAAAGGCGGAGACTTAATCTTCAAGGACCAAAACAAAGGAAAGAAAAAAAGGCAAGACGGAACAGTTCCACTTTGTATGTTCATTCACTATCATGTCTACAGGATGCAAAAACTAAACACTCTATCTCTGTGCAGGGAAGGCCACAGGAAAAACAGCAAGTTCCCAGACGACCAGCCTGGGAAAGTTCAGCAGACACATCTTGTTTAAATAGTTTGCACACACTCTGCAGTCGCACAGAAAAACATCTTGACTGTGATACAATAACATTACATTTATGTGATACATAAAAGAACACTGTATGATGCAAATAAAACATTTTCTCTTTAAAGAAAAATCTACTTCACAGGTTACAAGGCCTTAGACTGCTACATCAGTTGAATCAAGCTAACTCCACAGCAGCGGAATCTTCCAACAACCCATTTCAGAAAAGACGTGACAGAAAACAAATGCCAGGGTATCGGTGGACTTACAGCTAAGCTAAAAGCTAGCCCTTTCCGTTTGCCGCTCCCCTCCATCTTGCTTGCCAATGTACAATCCCTTGAAAGCAAATTGGACTACCTGAAGCTGGATTTAACCACTAAAAGGGAAACAAGAACCTGTTGCATTCTCATTTTCTGAGACATGGCTAAACTCATCTGTCCCTCATAATGCCATCAGCCTGGAAGGGCTAACAGGACCCATGCCCTTACTGCTAAATCCAGAGGAGGTGGTGTTTGTATTAACAACAGCTGGTGTAACAACGCCACTCTGGTCTCCAGTCATTGGTATGTAGACACTGAGTTAATGATTGTGAGAAGCAGACCTTTCTACCTACCCTGGGAATTCACCACCATTATAATTTATGCTGTCTACATCTCAAAGTGAGCAAGCACAGAGTACTCTTCACTATGCCTTCAATGACAGACAATCCATAAACCCAGAGAGTGTTTTTATTGTTACTGGAGACTTTAACCAAGCTAACATGAAGACCGTTCTTCCTAATTTCAATCAACATGTGGAGTTTCCGACCAGAGGAGAAAATACACTGGATTTGGTCTACACCAATATCAAGAAGGCCTTCAGAGCAATCCTCTGGCCCCATCTCGGCTCTTCGGATCATCTTTCGGTTATGCTAATCCCAGCATACCAACCTCTGCTCACCAGACAAAAGCCTGTGGTGAAGAAGGTGAGAGTATGGCCTGAGGGAGCCATGTCTGCACTGGGGCAGACATGGACTGGGGCTTTTCAGAGAGGCCGCTACACACAACCAACACACGGATGTGGAGGAGGTTGCAGCATTTGTGTCAAACTACATCCAGTGGTGTATGGAGAAGGTTATAGTAAAGTCAATAGTCACATGGGCCAACCAGAAACCTTGAATGATGAAGGAGGTGTATTCTAGACTGAGGAAGCGTAATGCTGCCTTCAAATCTGGTGACATGGCCGGACTTAGATCAGCGAGGTCCAATCTAAAATGTACCATCAAGGCAACAAAACATGCCTACAGTCAAAAGATCCAAGGTTTCTTTCATGATGCCAGCAACAGCAGACAACTGTGGCAAGGCATCCAGTCTGTGACTATAAACCACATCTTCATCCTGCCAAAATGACATTAGCTTTCTTAAGAGCTCAACAGCTTCTTTGGAAGATTTGAAGCCCTAAATAAAAACCCCTGCAAAGAAAGCTAACACTCTCCCTGATGAACAGGTCCTCAGGCTCGAAACATCAGCTGTGTGAAAATCCCTGAGGAAGGTCAATACACGAAAAGCTGCAGGTCCTGACAACATTCCAGCAAGGCTGATCAAAGAATTTGCAGACCAGCTAGCCCATGTGCTCACATCAATACGTCACTGTACCAGACCATTGTCCCCTCATATCATTTCTTTGAACACTGGTTTCCTAAAGGGGTGTGTCCTGAGCCCCCTGCTGTTTACCCTGATGACCCACGACTGTCGTCCCAGGTGCAACACCAGCCACATCATGAAATATGCAGACGACACAACAATTGTGGGACTCATTCAGGACAACAATGAAGTGAACTACAGAAAAGAGGTACAACATCTTGTGGATTGGGGCAGAATAAACAACCTGTTCCTGATCGTCGACAAGACAAAAGAGATTATTGTCGACTTCAGAAGGTCTCGACTAAACCACACACCTCTCCTCATTACCGACAGAGCAGTGGAGGTCGTCAGCAGCACTAAGTTCCTGGGGGTTCACATTACAGACAACCTTGGCTGGACAACTCACATCACTTCAAGGCACTGGTGAAAAAGGCACAGCAGTGCCTGCACTTTCTGTGATGGATGAGAAGGGCTTCCCTCCCGCTTACCATCCTCTCCACTTTCTACAGAGGAACCACTGAGAGCCTGCTGACCAGCAGTATCTCCATCTGGTCTGGGAGCTGCAAGGCCTCAGACTGGAAGGGTCTGCGAAGAGTGGTGAAGACAGTGGAAAGAATCATTGGGACTCCCCCCCCGTCCATTGCACTGCACACAGACGCTGCTTAGCGAGAGCAAACCAGCTCCTATCTGACTCCACCCATCCTCTCCATGGTCTGTTCATCCGATTGGCGTCTGGCAGGAGATTCTGTAGCATCGGCTGCAGAACAGCCATACTCAGAAATGGCTGTCTCACACTGGCCGTCAGATTGCTCAATAATCCCATCACTAAGATTGTCTGAGACTGCTTGAAAATACTAAGTTATATACATTTAGCAATACATTATTATTTGTTTATGTAATTACAGGTACACTTGTGTTTTTGTGTGTGCTCCAGTGGCCAAGCAATGACATTTCATTGCCAATTTCACTTATGTTTCTTTGTGGAATGACAATAAAATAAGTCTAAGTCTAATAAGTCTAAAGTTTGGTTTGTTTTAAGTAGGGAGCTTGCACAAATAATGACGCACCTTTTTTTTTTTTTTTTTTGACAAAAAGTCAGTTTTTTTTAATTTGCATGTTACTCCAAGCCATTCAATGGACCAGTTAAAACTGGTTAGGACATTTAAACTTCTTTAAAAATGCATACAGTACAATTAATTAATATATGCAAACAATGTAGTAAACCACAACTTGTGTGAAAATTACCTAATCTCCTGTTAGCGTCACTTTATCGACAGCAACAAAGAATTTGCTGTAAAAGAGAAGGAAAATGATTAGTTCAGCACAGTCAATATTGACCAACTGTTGCATGCTGATAGTCTTTTAACCTCCTGGTATCCTGTAAAGACATGAATAAATGGGAAACTAAAATCATTTATCAATACAGTTTTAAGAGCAGAACAAAAAGAGAGTTAGGTCCACTCAGTCCACTTTTTGACATGGCTTTTTAATGTCAATTTCAACAGTACTGAAACATTCTGGTAATAAAAACAACAACTAATAAAATAAAACTTAACTTAGCTGTACAATTTCTACTCAGCAATGGATTAATACTTGAAGTGAGTGTAAAAGTAACCAAAAGAGATTTCTGAGACCTTCAGAATGAAAACCCCATTCTTACAGGTGTAGTAAGACATTTAAAGACCATAAAATGCTATATGGGCTGCACAGTGGCGCAGTTGGTAGCACTGTTGCCTTGCAGCAAGAAGGTTCTTGGTTCGATTCCCGGCCCGGGGTCTTTCTGCACGGAGTTGGGGTGTGCATGCGTGGGTTCTCTCCGGGTACTCCGGCTTCCTCCCACAGTCCAAAAACATGACTGTCAGGTTAATTGGGCTCTCTAAATTGTCCCTAGGTGTGAGTGTGTGTGTGCATGGTTGTTTGTGTCTGTGTTGCCCTGCGACAGACTGGCGACCTGTCCAGGGTG
>CAEFZY010030624.1:0-64351 GCA_903066815.1 Brachyrhaphis roseni
AAACTTGCGTCTTCCTCTACACATATATTCCCCCTGTCTCACTCTTACCTTTTCTGCTCGAGCGCCCCTGGTGGCCGTTAGAAAAAAAATGCATAAATAAGCCGCATCATTGTATAAGTCGCAGGGTTGAAAGCGTGTGACAAAAGTCGTAGCTTATAGTCCGGAAATTACGGTACTTTGCTTGCTGAAAGACAAACAGCTGAATTCGCTTTTATGTAAATGAGGGAAAATGTGCAAACCAATTTTAAGTCAATCGAATAGGCATTTGTAGTAACAGCTAGATGAAGGGTAGCATTGTTCAGCTACGTACCAGCACTTTCTTGGTTGTATGCTTATAAAGTTGGTGACTATGACCCTCAGTTTTCAGACTCCAAGCTTGGTGTCAGTCGCCCGTCTTTTCTCTCCTCACCGCCTCCCTTGTGCCGTTAAAAATATCTAACCTACAGATCCAGAAATCATTAGTTTCTACTGGCCTTACTACAGTATCTTATCAGATTAGCTGAACTACCTATTGGCCGATATGAGGTCTCAGCATCTGCGAAACCAATAATGAGAAAACCCCAAGATTGAATTTGAAACTCAGTGTGACCGGAAGGATTAGTGTGCAGCCCAAGACTTTGTCTGCCTCAAAGATGTCAGTTGAATTTGAGCTGTAGGGGGTTGGAGGTGGGTTTTTATATCATGACCTACATTGCTCCTGAGGTGGATGCAGCGCGGTGGACTCAGAACATGGGCGATGCTGCCGCTCCGAAACAAAAGCAGCAGGATTCAGTCAGCACTAATTTACTGCAGCTATGGGGGAGAGAAACAATTAAAAGGCTCTTATCAGTTTGCTCGGGTCAACTGCAACAACATTAATGCCACTTTGAAAGATTTCGCTACCATTTAAGAGGGGCTTATCAGAAATAAGATTGTTTTAACTAATTATATACATTATTTGCAAAAAGGATAAACTAAATCGTACAGACACCCACCCACACAGCAAATGGGACTAACAGCTATACAGATAAATACATCAGTTTAGTCACAACTTTCCTTTGGCCTTGAGCTCTATCAGCTATCTGGTGCTTTATGTTAGAGGAAGACCGCTATCACATGGCCTTCCTCCTCCTGAGAAAGAATATGAAAAAAATCTATCATTTATTCATAACTGACTTCCTAATATATACACAAAGATGCTTATTTTTACAGTAAATAAAGTAGTTAGTGTTGCCTAGCGACCGAATCAGTACCTGAATTGTTTTTACAATTCTGTTGAATGACAGATTTCTTGGCTTGAGTCCCACAGCACCCTCCAGAATGTGAAAGTTGTTTTGTTTTCTCGTGCAACAACCTTCAAATCTGTAAATAGGAACCAAATGCAGCTAAAGAAATTATTTATTTTTTCTCTTATCATTGAGCTAAATGAATGTGTGTATACATCTTAAAAAGTAATCAGCCCCCTCATGTTCGAGCCACAAACTGGTTTGATCTGGAATTTATGTGAGAGAATAATTGGGTGGTGGAATTAAAATGATGAAATCTGAAAAATGTGACATTTGTTTCTATTCTGTCCGAGTCAACACTTTGTAGAAACCCTTTCTTGAGAGTCTTTGCTCATTCTTCTTCTTTAAAAAATAGCTCAAGCTCCAACTGGATGAAGGACATTTGTCAACAACAGTTACATGGATTTCAGCCTGCTTTCACACTATGATTTAAACCACTCAATTCAAGCTCTGGCAGTATGTTTCAGATCATTTTCCTGGTTGTGAGGACACCCTCCATCTGAGTCTCAAAGTCTCTTGCAGCTCCTCACAGGTTTTCAAGGATACATTCTTGCTAAAGGCCACAAAATTAAACTTTTCTTTTTTAAGAAATAGGGTTTCCTTGGTTGGATGAGAGTTCATTTAAACAGTGTGGGAATTTTGATGACTTAATTTAAAAATTTTAGAGTAACTAAAAAACTGTTGGTCCAGTTCAAACAGTTCTCTAGAAACTAAACGGCTACCAAAATGGCCTACTTTTAATTTCTCAGTGATTGTCACCAACTTGAAAAAGAAAAAAAAACCCACACAGTTCTCTTTTCTCCTCAACAAAAGTTAAGACTGCTTAGAAACTTTGCTCACTTGTTTCCCGTCTCTTAGAGAACTTGAAGAAAACTGTAAATGGGACTTGTGTTTGTATTTCAACTGCATTCTTTTCACTCATATTTGTGGAGAGTTTAACAAATACAGTAATAGTTGTCCAACTTGAACTTTGGGTCTCCTTGTGTTTGTTCTTCAGCAGCTCCTCCAGAGTCACCTTGGGCCTGGGTTGTCAATTTAGGAGGAGGGCGGCCATGTTTCGGTAGCTTCGCATTTGTCCCACACAAATTGTTTTATTAGTGGCTGCTGTGGCGAGATGGTACTTTATGAGATATTTGTAGGCAAGAATATCTCCTGACTTTATCGTTTCACTGTGGTCATTTTCCTTCCACTTCACAATCATCCATTACTTTTTTTTGGTCAGTTACACAAAATTTAATATTATAGATTTGTGAAAAGATGAAATGGGTCCAGAGGTACACACACTTTTACAATGCCTTAAATTCATTCTCGTTTCCTGGATTTTTTTAACCATTGCTTACATTTTTGCTCTACTTATGCACCCATTTGTCATCCTGCTCTTAAGCGCTATTGATTAATATGAGCTAAAAGATTAAGATGGATTAGTCTGATGATAAGCATTTAATTTGATGAGCACATCTAATTTAATGCTTGATTTTCACTTCATTTAAGAAGCACTCTGTACACTAGTAGAAAAAAACGATGAAAGGAAGAGTAATGTCGCTTTATAAATCTCTACTTGTTTTCACTGCTAACAATAGCATGAATACAAACCTTTGGAAGTCTCTCAAACGCATTTTGTGTCCTTGAAAAATCAAGAATAGCCTATCCACGGAGCAACTTATCTCCTAAAGTGAAGCTGACGTCTAATCAACACCTGCAACCCTTTTTTCTTTGCTGCGTCCAAGTGAGACTTCAAAAGTTGTGCCAAGCCACACGCTTCCCCTGCTGTGTGTGAGGCAGCAGTGGCAAAGAGGAGAAAGAAGAGGGAGATATCTTATCAAAGCCCCCCAGAAGCTGATGCCATTTTGCACCACATGCATTGAATAGTACCTGTGATGTGTTGCTGAGGCCTCATGTCCTTTTGAATTGGAAGGTGGATCGTCTCGCACCTATTCTCCTCCAGAGATCGAGTCCTACACTGTTAGATTGCACAGATTAACAGCTAAGAAAATAGAACATTTTTCTTTCTCTTGGTTTTTATACAATAGCAGAAGAGCTTCTGATCTGGCATGTCCTTTATTCAGTTTTTCTCTGGCATAACAATCACTCCTATTCCTGGATATACAATTCTGTATTTAACATACGGAGTTCAAACATGCCTACACAATCATTGAGCTTTTTTATATCTAACTTAAGCCTGCTGGCAATGATTCTTTGGACTCAGCTATTAAAGTACACCTGCTTTGTCTGCAGTGGTAATGAATACAGTCTTTGTCAAATAGGCTCGCCTTTAAGATTGCGAAATGAGCTTATCAGTCTGGTGCTGCACGCTTGTAATAATCAATTACAGGTGACTGCAAGTGACCTTGAAACATACTGAATCTGCAGAAATACAATGATAGGATTTGAATTGCATAGACTTGTGAAGTGCTGCCAAGGATTCTTGTAACAGTGAGCTGGAAACCAACTGAATGAGACTGTGCGGATAAATTTTTTCTTCCTTCCCCAAACCTAATATCTTCCTGAAATTCATGGCCTCCCCTGGCTGTATCTCACCCTCTCTCTCGTTTTCTCGCCGCTCCCTCTGCTGTAATTGTCGATGAGATGCTTTTGGTGTTGCTGTTCCACCGGCAATAGCATGCAGAACGTGTATCCATCAATCTGTTCTGTTCTCCCTGAGCAATTCCCTCACTGAAATCCGTTTAGGGCTTTTCTTATTGAGTGGAGTGTAGTGGAGTCCATCTGGGGTTTCTGCTCACTAACATCACTCTGTCCTGTCTTTTCAATGAACCGACTCCCTCTTGAAAGTACATGTGCTCCCTACGCAAGAACAGAAGAAATGCCAATGATGGAAGATATTAATTAAGTCTGATATTCAGACCCTCAGACAATAATATGAATAAACCCAATTTCTCTAAATGTGAGATGTTTTACTAACTAAAACAAAAGGATTAATGAATCTAAATAATCACACAAATTAACTACTAATTAAACTTTTTTTTAGGCATCCAGTTTCTTCAACAGACTTTGCTGTGTTTATAATAAACAACAATAAAACAATAAATGTATTTTGACTGAAACAAACAACAACAAAAACAGGTCACTTTTTGATATGCGTGATTTGGGCAGTTGCCCAGGGTGGAATTAGGGAGAAGAGAAATCCACAAGCACCAGATAAAAATATATATATATATATATATATATATATATGTCCAACTTTTATCACTTGCTCCTTAAATATGTTTTCTATTGCTTTTATGCATGTGCAGCCAATGGAGAGTTGGCACACTCTGCTTGCGGATGAGAACAGGGAGACTATTTTAAGTACCAGAAGAAGAGGCTCGATATGAGCACCATTTAGGAAGTAATTACCACTGCTCAAAAACAATGAATGAAAGACAAAGGAAAACAAAGGAAATTAGGATGTACATTTTCCAGCTGAAGGTGTCACAAAAGGTATACAACCATCTTTCAGCAGGAGGACAGCAGGGAAAGCTACACTGCATCTGCGATTTCAACAGCAGCCAGGTTGTTAATCAGCTGTGTGTCACCCCATCCCAAAAGTCAAATGTGCTGTCGGCTCAAGCAACTCTATAAACAAGCTGAATTCAAACACAAAGTTTACCATTTAAAACCTCTGAAATAATCACTTCAACTACTATGTTTTGGAAGAAAAAAAAAATAATAGATCGCTTTTTTAGAAATTTATGTTTTTTCATTTTTTCTGTTAGTGCTCTGGTGACCTGTTCCTACTTTTCCCATGGCCCATCACAAATGGATATAAATGCCATATATCCTCCATTGTCTTATGAGATCAAAACAGTCTGCTACTGAGACTGGTTGGTTTCTTTGTTTTGTTTGCAAGGTTTGCATAGCTAACCAGAAATATGTTTAGACTGCAATTCAATTGAGTCTGCTGAATTTATTAGCAGTCTCCAAGTCAAAGTACACAAACAAGGCAAATAACACAATGAAGTATAATAAGACAGTAAGAAATAGAAAATCATAATTAAACATACATGAAGAAAAAGACGCTGGATGATTTGTGGGAAGAAAAAAACAAACCAACAGCAAGATCTGTGTTCTAAGTATTACAGTTTAAAGGATTTTTAACAGATGTATTGAAAGTGATTTCCTTTACCGATAAACATCTGGCTTCACTGTGGGGATCATGTTCTTTAATTTCTCCAATTCATTTAATACAATTCAGCCTGATTTGCTTTGTCAGAAACTCCAGAAGACACAATTGGAGGCCGAGACAACCGTCCGGATCAATGACTACCTGACAGACCAGAGTTTGAGCAGCTGAAGGATTGTGTTACAGCAGGTGGTTAGCAAAACAGGAGCACCACAGGGGACAGTACTCTCACTATTCCTTTTCCCTCTGTACACCTCTGACTGATAAGGATAAGGGAACGATTCTTCATAAAATCAAGATATTACAGACAAACTTGATCCTCCTCTTTACAGCACTGCTGTATAGCAGAATGTCTTCAGTCAGAAGCTTCTCTAGAGTAGCTGTAAAAGAAGCAGCTACTGCAGATCCTTTCTGCCTTTCACAGTCTAAAATCAAATCCTTAAAGAAAACAGTATGAATTACAACACTTAATTTCACTCTCGGACTAATGAAGTATTTTAAAATTGAACAACAAAACACCTGTCTTTTCCAGCAGCCATTGTATGGAGCATAAAGTGGTAAAACCAGGTAACCAAACGTCCTGGAACTCCACTTTGGCCCTCTGATTGTTAGTTAATGAAACAAATATCAGGTGTTTCAAACTGCTTGTTTTCCAGGCACCAAAATACATCAACTTACCAACAGAAAACAGTTGGAAGGTTTTTTAAATGATTGGACTGTTTCTAGTTACAGTAGAGAACAAATGGAAGTAAAAGAAAATTGCACTATGGGTTTGCTTTAAGTGAGTCACTTTCTCTTTTCACTGGACCTCTGATCAATGACCGTAGCCCCATGTGGGAAACAGTGAGAGTTAATATGATTGTAGTTTCACAATTTGTATAACTACCAAATTGTAAAACAAAGACAAAACTAGCTGTACTGTCTTGCTTTGATTCTGTTGCTTTGATGAGCTTTTCGGTTTTCAACAACCATCAGGTAGAGTTATGCTAAATATGCAGCTCACAGGGTGGTAAGTGTGCAGATATCAATGATGTGAAGGTAGCGTCCAATCTGTGCACATTTTGTAGCTATATAGTGAAAAAGGTACTTTTCCGTGTTTCTCGCTCTTTAACAACCTACTCACCGACCTTTACATAACCGGTAGGCTATATTCCACTCGTTTGAGTGCAGTACTTCTATTTTCATAATTCATGTCAATTGCTCCCCTGTAACTTGTTCAGCACAGCTAAGGTCTTAAAAAATGAATGCTCGTGACTCTGGCACAGATTTTAAATGTTTGCTAAGGTGGATAGGTTCTCATAAGAGTTTAGTTGAATGGTGATCTTAAATAATAAAAAGCTTGCAGATAAACATATGCTTGTGTCTTATCACTACACCTTGTGCATGTTTATATTTCACAGATAAACAAATTTGGCTTTTCCAGTAAAGAGTAAACAGCAAAAATGTAGATAAGGTAAGAAAGACTTAAGAAGGATTGTTACAATGGTCTCACTGCTGGTAGAACAATTGTAAGTCTTATTGCAATAAAAGGCTGATCAAATTTAGCATTGGGGTAAATCTAAATATTTTATTTGTCCTCATTGGAGAAAATTAAAATCTGAATATTTCCCAGACAACAAGATCAAAGCACATTTGCATAAGCTCCATGTTATAAATATAAATATTGTGATAAGGGCCCCACTTGCTTTGCACATTAAAGTAAAAAGCTGTCACATTAATACAAATAAACAAAATATTTCTTGCCCAAAAATTCTCCTCTCTCTCAAAAACAGCTCAATGGTAGATTTGGATCTTTTAACACTTTGGTTCAGATCGGATTCATCTCTTGCTACTAATGAACTGTCCTCTCAAAAAATGCAAAAACAGACCACTGACTGGTTGAAATCCATCCATCCACTTTCTGACTCCACAGTCCTGAGCTGCTGCATGCCGTATTTTAATTTATTTTACTCTACAAATTTAGGCTGGAATAAAAAAAAAAAAAGCTAAATTGCATATGCATAGTAGTGTCACAAAAATTACAAAAGACGTTTCAAATTTATGAATAGATGTGTTTTATGAGAATTCAACGCCAACATGAATGGTGACCGACATGCCTGTGTTCGTGAAGTCTAAATTTGTGAATGGACGTCGCCATGATAAATTCCAGTTCATGATGTTTATAAAAAAATCCAGAACTGTCCTAATTGTGTTTTCTCCGCTGGTTGTTCAATGCCACAGCCTTGCACCAGTTTTGCACCAGCCTCCAATAAATATTAACAAATATTAATACATTTCAAAATATGTGTGCAGTTTAGTGATAAAAACCACGCTTCTATAAGTGACTGGTGACCTAAAAAAGCGTATTACAGATGATACATCTGTGTTTGTGTGGTTATGATTGCAGAGTCATGCAGCTAATCTCAGAAAGTAACAAATAGGTCTTATTGTCACTTTTGTCATCATCATAATAGTACCACAAATTACTATTTGCAATAGTAATTGAAACTATAAAACTAAGCCCACCCCTAATTCCAGACTGCAGAACTAACACAGAACCTTCAATAGAAAGTCATGGAAGGCCACAGCCTTGCACCAGTATTGCACCAGCCTCTACTTCCTGATTTTTCTTTCTTCCCAGTGAGTTTGCGTTCCAGGGCTTCTTCTGAGCAGCGGGGCCTGTAGAGCTCGCTGCTTTTCTGCTGTCTCTCCATTAGGTGCCTAACAGAGCGTTGGGCAACGGCAGCTCTCCCCCTCAATGCCTCCATCTCCCTGTCGCCCTTCAGGTCTCATCGCCCTCGCAATGGAGGATCCATACGCGCGATCCCAGGACACATACTGTCCTCCATTACCCGTCCTCACAGCCTGCTGCATTCAGATCCAATTCCTTGGGCCCATATATGAACAGGAGCACGTTTTTGCATTTCTGTTTGTGTGTACAAGCAGAAGCGACTCTCCTCTGCCCAGCCAAAAGAAAGTGAGTACTATCTGGTTACACCACATCAACACTAAGAGAGGGGGAGTAAAAGATCAATAAGCCATTTCAAAGGGTTTTGTTTTTAGCTCAGATGAAGTCTATCTGTAGATTTCTTACACATTAACTAAGAGAAAGACCTTCAGCAGTGACAACTCATACCCCTGAGCTATCCCATAAACATTGAACATCTGCCATAAGGACTCCCAAGTCAACGATTAACGTTGGTGAACAGTTTGTAATGAGCTTGTTGTTAGGGTGGCGAGAGGACGACGGCTGAAAGACAAAAATAGAATTTTAGCTCCATGAGAAACTTTAAAAACACTGAACTTTATATACAATAAGAGCTTTTAAAGCTTTTAAAAAGCTTCTTCAGTAAGAATCATTAACACTTATGTGTACATACATTTTAAATTGTGTAAGTGATACTACCTTGTCACATTATGACCATAAACTTAAAAGCATTTTATTGGGATTTCATGTGATGGACCAAAAAAAAGAGCTGTATAATTAGGAAGTGAGGAAGGAATTGACATTTTTTTATGTTTCAATGATAAAAATCTGAAAAATGGGGCACTGGTATTCAATACTCTGTAGAACAACCAATATGCACAATTTTTGTGGTGAAACAGAAAAAGTTGAGATTTTTTTGACCATTCTCAAAATAGGTAAGCTGCATAGATACTCTCCCATCCAGTCTCCCTATCAGCATTGACTTCTAAATGTTTAAAATTTAAGCCTGAACTTTAACCAGGTCATTCGAACCCAGTTAAAGCTCCTCTTTTTAAACCATCCTGAAGTAGCTGTGGCTCTATGTTGGGGTTTGTCGTCATTTGTCAGTGTCTCTGCTCCAGTCTTTACAGCCTCTAATAGGCCTTCCTAGAAGATTGCCCTTTACTTAGCTCCATCCATTTATGGTGTTGATGTTTGCTTTCCACCAAAAAACTATTTCAAAGACGTCTAATCAAATTTAATTTTGGTATCAAATAACCCTTTTTTGCATGTTTAATGTAGCTCTGGTATGACACAAAGCAAACTAAAACCAGAAGTTTTCTTTTTGTGGCGTGCACGAGTAAGGCAACGTTCGCACAGCAGGTCTTCATGCTCAATTTAGATTTTTTTTGCTGAAATCTAATTATTTTTGCATTGTCATTCATACTACAGGTTAAATTTGACCAGAATCAAACTTTTCTGAGTGAACAGTTTGTGATCCCATAGAGACCTGCATGCACACATTAAAATCTCCAAATAAAGCACATGGGAAGTTTTGATCATTAGAAAAACAATGTGAAATAATCCAAGGGCCACTGCAGGCAGAAATCAAGATGTTTTCTTCAATACTGAAAAATATTTTTCTCCCCATTTTCCACTCATGCTTTATATACTAAGTCTTCTTGGTCTATAAATTAGTTTTAGCTCCAGTTATTATTCTCATTCCCATTGAGAATTGAGATAGTGTGTATGGAAACATCAATCTTTTGGAATCCACTGGTAAAATGTGTCAACTCACTGCTCCCGTTATTCAAATCAGATCCCACAGTTTTTGCCTACAGTCACAAACACCTCCGAAACTAAGATAACAAATTGTTTTATCCATAGGATCCAATTAAAAACTGTGAAATCAAAGAAAGTCATTTGGTGTCTTGGATGCTTATCTCCACCGAGTGCACAAGTGATTACACTCGCCAGCGAACTCCAGGAAATCATAGCAAAGAGGAATGAGAAACATAGTTCCAGCTGAAAAGCATACTGGGGAAAGACATATTCTGATCAAATCAAAAGTGGGAGTTGTAACTCAATGTTCGGTTGGTCTCATTCATCCTGAATTAATTTTGCTGCAGTCATGCAGAGAAACCCTGTTTCATGAGCTCTGGGAAAACGGATAAAGGAACTTTGAGAGAAATTAGTTTGGTTTTATTTCGAACTGCGACTCCAGGAAAGGCATTGAGGCCTTTCATTTGGTTGGTCAGCCAAATCGATTTCAACAACAGATCCGAGCTACACACACTAACCTATTAGTGTTAAACATTTTCCGTATGAGCAGGAAATGTTTTGTTTTGAAGCAAACAGCAGGTTATCAGAAACAACATTCGACTGCACGGCTTGTACTAAATTGATTTGATTCCGGAATTCAAGCGCCGCTGCAATACTCCGACATATCAGGCCCAACACCAAATATTTATCCCTCTTGGATAATAAACCACTCAAAGTGTTGAGGAAATTCATTAAGATGGAAAAAGTCATGACATTAAAGCACGTTGACGGGAGTGAAAGGTAATGTTTTAGAGATGTTCCTCCTTGAATTACCAATAAATGTTGCATCCGCTCAGATTAAATTTTTTAATAACGACTGAAAATTAAAATCAGCAGAGTTAATGACAGCCTGAAGAGCAGTAATGAGAAAGAAGATAAATAAATTAAACCTGCGATAGACACCGAATCCTAACCTCACAGAATTTGTCATCATCTGTAAGGTCTTCTCAGTCATTAATTTTCTTGAATCTCCAGCAGCATTTATGTATGACAAATGTTTTTAAAACGTGTTTTCCACAGATACACCTCAGGAAAAGAAAAAAATGAAGAGCCCACTGCACTGAACCCCATTGAAAACCTCACGGTTATTCCACCAAATATTGATCTCTGAAATATAAGTTAAAACATTAGTATTGTTGTTTCTAAATTAATATGAACTAGTTTTCTTTGCATTATTTTAGGTTTGAAACCACTGCATCTTTTTCCATTTCATTTTCTGCAAATAAATACTAAGTTTTTCTTGGAGTTTCAGAGACATGTTGGTAGTTCATAGAATAAAAGAACAACGTTTATTTTACTCAGACAAAAAGTAAAGTCAGAGAAACTGATTATTTCAAGTAGTCTCAATTTTTTCCAGAGTTGTATATAGACCCCATTTTGATTTTCAGGTGGTTAAATAACCATGTGAAATATTCATATCTCCTTTAATTTAACATTGCCATATTAAAAAAAACAACTGAAATGTAATTTTGCTTCATAAAAACCAAAAATGAGTACATAATATTAAGGTGAATGAGAAAGGATATATGTTTTTTTCCAAAAGAAAATCTGAAACGTCAATGTTTGGGCACCTGAAGAAGGCCACAAGCCGAAACACTTTGATCGACAAAAGATCAAATTTCTAATCCTCGTAAGCAAGCTCAAAATGCTAAATGAACTCATAACAGAGGGGTTGTTAGGTAGACAAATTAGAAGTTGAAGGAACATGTTCAGCCAGAAATAAATGACAATGCCGAACTGAACTTAACAGAACCACTGTTTAGGCATTTCAGAAGTTATTTTGGAACTTAATCGGATTAATGTAAGACGACGTAAATGTTTGCCTTTTAGACTCTGATTAATGAGAATTAACTCAAGTCTGGATATTTGGTGCTCTTCCTTTTAACACTCCATGAGAGCAGTGAGGAAAAACTGCAGTTGAAAACTTGATAACTTTCTTTAATTTGCACTGGCACTGCCGTCTCTCTCAAAACATCTTTCATGCTGATTACTCAACACGTCGAAACTAACTTCTGAATTTTCAATAAAATTTATGTTTGTGAGATGTCATTCTGTTACCAGCACTCAAGGAAATATAATTAACAGAAAACGCAAATTCAAGTTCTATTTGATATCCATCCTTGTGCTTAGAGCCAGCAACAAATGGAGACATGAAACTAAAAAAACAAAAACTGTGGCAGCGGGGTGAGGGGGTGGTTGGAGATAAAAATGTGAGTGGCAGAAAGGAAAAGAAGCAGACCAGCAAGCAGGTGGGTGTGGAGAAGAGTCAGACAACCATGAGGAATTGCATAATGGCTGCAGACTAGGCAGAGAAGGCCTCCTGCGAATTACCAGCTACATTTATGAGGCACTTCAGCACCAGCATGCTAATGAAAGACTTGATAAGACAACAGAGCAGAAGTCAAGTGCAACCCCTCTGCTAGGGCATAATTTCTGTGAACCTATCCTTTCCTCTCTGTTCAAAAGTGATGACAGAGGACCTCTATCAGGACTTTGTAAGCCTTAGCTCGCATAAAGACAGGGCAAGACATAAAATAACCATAATTTAATAAGTCTGTTAAACCTAATATGAAATATGCGCTAAGAGGGTCCATCAGAGAAGAATAGATCACCGTCCGAGTGTGCTGCTCCTTTCTTGTGACATCCGTAGTGGCTTTCAGTGCTTTCTTTGTGTGTGAGCGGTTAAGATGCAGGTAAACCGTAGTGGACATAAAACATAGACTACAGCTAAGAAAAATCAATATGGCTGATCGAGGCCATTTACCGTTTCATTATTCCAGATTCATGACCTAGCACAGCTCCATGCTGTTGTCGCCCCTCGGCTAAAGCTCACCGTCACTCACATTTGCTCATTAAGTGCCAATCACACACTACTGCAGGCTATAATTTTGCCAGAACTTGGATGGCACTGCAGATGTCAAATAACGATCCCCGGGCATTTTCCAGTAAAATACATGTAGGTACAGTGGTCAGAGGTTAACCTTGATGATTAACTTTGCCACAGTGTAAGCTGTGGGTCAACTGGGACAGTAGCAGTTTTTACTGGTTTGTGGAGACAGTTGGACAGCTTTAACTGACTAAATGAATTGATAAATCATTTAACCTATTAATTCCACTTCTCTTCTCACTGCATCCTGGACAACCAGGAATATAAAAAGGGCATACTATTTCATCAAAATGAAGAATACATCTCTCTATGAGAGCATGGATGGCTAAATATGTCTATTATGAAACACAGACAAAGATGATTGCTTTAAGGTTGTAATAGGCTCTTGTTTTGACGTATAAAAATGCTCAAGTTTGAGAACTTTCTCTGCTGTGTTGAGTGAGGCAGGCTATTAACACACCGCTGCCAAAGCTCTGACGAAGTCTTTACCATTTAAAATCTGTGTAAATATCAGATACGTGGTAGAAAACAGTGACAAACAGAGAACATGATGCTAACGTTAACATTTGCTTCACAGCTTCTTAGGTTTACTAAAGTGTAATTTAAGTTTTTAATAAGCCTATAAAACCTTTATTCTATTTGTGCAAACTAGGGCTGCACAACAATCATTGCTGAAAATTGAAAATGGTTTAATGTTTAGCAGACATTTATATGGGATCGGTGCATCTCTCATTTATATCTCAGACCAGCTTTGAGCTATTGTGCGGAGTCATCTCAGAAACTAGATGTATTATTCCATTAACTGTACATTGACGCTTAAAATAAGCAGTTGTGTCTAAATCCCAGCCTAAGCGTTCTGCTTACGCATGTACTTCTGCTTGAGTTATGAGCAGCTGATTGATCATTCGGTTCCAGTCAACAGGACATTTTTTTGCACAAGGGCCAGGAAGATTCGGCTACAATCTAATTCAGAACAAGTTTAATGTGAGGGACACACCACTCGGTCAATCAGGGGCTCAAAAACAGGATGATTGAACGGATATACAAAACAGCACTATATAGCAGCACAGCACTAGAAATAAAAAACTCAAGGTTCTTATAGCCCAGCGTGATTAAATAAAGAAGAGGGGAAGCATGGCAGTGAACGAAATGAAAAGTGTCATGTGTCACTAGCCATGATCCTGACTTTAATTGACAAGTTGTCATGGTGCAGGCATTTGGGAGTCAAATAAATCATTCGCAGCCCAGAGAGACGGAGACCTGAGACAATTCATGCCTCTGTTCCACAGAGCTAAAAACACAAATTTCACAGCGAAGGCCAAGCGAAACTGTGGGCAGTGCCATGTAAACTGAAGGACACTGCATTCATTTAATCAAGACAAAAGATACAACATACAAGTGTCCGCTGAAGGTTGCACCATCTACTGCACGTTAAACTATGACTGTGTGAAGGAAACGGAAACAAAAACTATGTTTAGGATTAAAATGAACCTAAATTACCTCAAATATTAGACATTTGCAAAGGTTTGTTGCATTACATCTTTGGGTAAAACGTGAAAATTTTGCCATCAACTGATGAAGCTTTTGAAACTGTATTGTGTTACCAACACAGTTTGCTGAACCATTTGGGTGGTTAGAATGTAACATGGTATTAAATTAAATACTGAAATTTTGTTACCAGCAATTTTAAATGTTGACACAACTGTACCTTTTCATATAGAGGACGATGTAATACATGGATGCTACAAGACCATTCCCTCATCTGAAAGACTGCCAGGGTTTTTACACCAAATATCCAGTTGTTGTCACTAGTTTGGCTAAAAAAGGGCATTAGAGAAATCTGCATCATTTTTAGGTTATGTTGTGACAATTTTTCCCCAGAACAAATACTCCCATACACTGTTATGTACTCAGTTATTTCAGAAAATACATCCTACTTAAATAAAAATAGTTTTAATTAAATCTGCCAGGAGGATAAATTTTATGCTCAACTGTATTTTCTTAAAAATATTGTCTTATTAACCTGACATCAACACAATAACTCGTGATTCCCTGTCACTTTACTAGCTTTCTGCCTTTACCAACATCTAATAAGGTGTCTCAAATAAATCTTAAAATTTTTTTCCAGTTACTAAAAAAACCTCAGAATAAATCAATAATAAAACTAATCAGCATTGCTCTGGTAAACACATCCAGACAAATCCCTCATATTGTTTAACTGCATCTTATTATTTTCTTTGCAAAGGCTAAAAAGGACAGTAGGAAGAAAAAAAAAATCAATATGAAACGAAGAGAATAGTTTAATTTTTATCTCTGACCTGAGAGGAGAAGAATCCATAAAATTCAACTTGATGAAGAGTGTGATGATGTTAGCGGCTGACAGTAAAGACCCTAACAGGATTCCCTCACTCCCAGCACTGTTAAAGAGCAAACTAAAGCAAAAGCTTTACCAATTATCAATAACCTTCGCACAAAAATCAGAGAACACTATTTAACTAGTTCACATGTCCTGTTACTTGAACTCTGACAAACAGAATTATTAGAGATTAAATCCAGCTCTACAGTTTGAAGATATGAGCTTTAAATGTCAAATTCAATAATAATTAAAAGACTTACACAAAACAAACTAAAAGTATCTCTCTCACACACACACCTTTCACAACCTTACTAATGCAAGAGAAAAACAGCCAACGGTGGGCTCCACCTCCCCCAATCATGGGCTTTCAAAAACAAACCAAAAACAAAATCCCAGTAGCATCAAATCTGAATTAATGAATAATAATCAGTTGTTCTGCTGGTTCACTGGATTATGAGACACATTTAGTATGTATGCCTGATTTTCTTTTTAACTTAATTCTGGCAACAGAAGTTACCAAATCTGTCAGCGTTGTACCTGGGCCATCATCTTCCTCTGTCCCTCACGGCAACGCAGCGCTCGGAGGAGAGGAACCAAGCCAGAGCTGCGCGTCGCCATCCACACCTCAACTAAGCAAAACAGCTCATACTGCTCCAAACTGTCGAAAGAGAAAATGTTGATCAGCAGTTTTGCCCAGAGATTGACTTTGACGGTTGTTATTTTCACAATTTGATGTAGCGGCTTGGAAAATCATTCATACTTCTTAAACTGTCCCATTCCCCCTCAGAAAATTGGGGAAAATAAAGGCCTTCATGTACTCAGAACAAGTTGCAAAAAGACTAAATTAACTGAACTTATTTCATTTTAATTGAAATAGTTGTGTAACCTTTGCTGGCTCTTGGCCAAGACTTCCTTGAAAAAGAGGTTTTATCTTAGTAGGACTATCCTGGTTAAATAAAGATAAAATTAAACATTCTTTCATATTTAGTCGTATTGCAATCACGATCTTCCATTTTACTAGAGTTACCCACCTCTAGAAGAATGCCTTTTGAAATCTTTAAAAAGTACCGTAAATATTCAATCAATGCTATGATTAAAGGAGTCAGATGACGGCATATTATAATCGTCCAATCAGAATATATGCAAAATAATAATGTCAGAATAATGTTGTTTTTAATAAACGCTACATCATAAAAGGAATAAATCTTTATAAAAACAACTCAAGTAGCATATGCAAGATAAAATATGTTCAGCCAGTATACTAAAGCTGACTCTTATCCGTTTCAGGTAAAACATCAGAAAATTGGTCAAAGTTCTCCTTGTGCCTTCACTGACAACTAAAACTGTCCATGGGAGCAGAAAGTTTAAAAGTACAGTCAGACATTTGCATCCTCTGCTGGTCCATTTGTTTATTTGCACTAAGTGCAAATTTTATGCTGCCCCCTCCAAAGGAGCGCAGTGGTGGATGTGATTCTGCAGGTGTGTTACTGTACAGGGCTATTTGCCCTCTGTAGCCATGCTGTCTGCAGCAAGACGCTGATTTGTATTAGTGCATGGTTCATGTTGGTGCATCTGTGTGCATGGTTAGATTTTAATGCTGCTCCAGATGTTGACTCCAGCTCCATGTGGCAGAACAGGTGTTGATATTATTGGGGAGTGTCAGCATGTTTCCACGCCCTCCACCAGTCATTATATCCTCCACTGTTTGTATTTTGTGAGCTTCATTTATTGGATTTTAAGCCCATAATATGCATGCTCTCTACTCATCATGTGTGTTCATCATTGTGGTAAATTACTGTAGTCATAGAAAGAATGGTAAATAAACTACTTGCTCTATAAATTTCAAGATTTAAACAGCACAGAGTTTTTTACGACAGAAGTATTAGGACCACTGATGATAAATATAAACAAAAACAAGTAAATTTTGATCCACAGGAGTAAACAGCCATCCACTCGCAAACCTGCTTATCCTTGCAGGTTTGCGAGGGGGGATTGGTGCTCCTCTTCAGGGGCCATTGGGCAAGAGGCAGGGAACGAACCGGACAGGCAGAATCCCTCCTTCCCCCAAAAAACCACATTTTGAGATTAATTTTCACATATTTACAAGTAAAAAAAATATTTTCTGATGTTGGAATGTCTAACCTGGAAGAAAAATAAATACATTTTCATGATTAAAGACCTACATTTATATTATTAAAACCAGCATATTCTGTGACAATATCAAGTCCAACGTTTGCAACAAAAAAAGCCAGAAGATCCAACTCTCACACTTTGGTAAATGTAGGTGATGCTCATCTGGACGTTTTCCAAAAAGTAAGTGTTGAATGTGAACCCGTTTTCTTAATCAGAACATCTCTAAGGTCCAGACTCAATGCAGATGTCCATTTCCTAAATTTACTTCTACACCTTAGATTTCTTTTGCTTTTTGTCAAATAAGTCTGACTTTATGATCTCTTTTTTGTCTTACAGATAAGGCTGTCAAAAGATGTAACATATTAGATCTATGCCTTCATAAAAAATTTACAATTTTTTTTTTTTGCAACTTTACAACCGAGAGAATATGCTAATTTTTCTTAGACATTTAGTATTTTGGCATAAATTTACTCTGTGGTCAATTTTCTTTTATTAATAATGGTCCCAATACGTCACTCTACAAGTACTAAACATTAATTCCTTCAAGTGATGTGTCAATATTCCTGGGTGGTAAGCTCATTTTTAAAGCAGTGTCAAATGACATGATAGGCATGTCCATTCATTTCCAATACTTTAATCTATATTGCTGAAATTAATTGCCAATATAATAATTTTTGCAGTTTTTTTTTCTTTGTACATATCATATGTGCAAATATGTTTGACATACAGTTGCTGTATTTTCGTTCTTCAGACGAGGTCACCAAATGTATAAGGAGTCGACATAATAAGAGTAGTGCAACTTTTAATCATTTTCAGCGTTTATTTAGTTTAATTTTTATTTTTAAGAAATTGGTCATTAAAGAATACCTTAACCAAAAACGACATTCTATCGATATGTATAAATTAGGTATTTCCTGATCCTTTACCACATCCCAATCAAGGCGTTTTAAGTTATTAGTATCAAAGCCCCTGACTAAATTAGTATTGATACTTCTGATTTTGTCAGCCACAGCTGAAGTCAGCAAGTGAAACACGCACCAAGTTTTAAGATTTTTGTTCTCTGCGCAGTTTGCTAAAAAGCATTAAGAGCATTGAGGATAAAAAGGAATGCATTTAAAGTTTATCAGACAAGCTATAACAAATAATTTCCAAAGCTTACAGAGTTCTAAACAAGCAGAAAAAGATGATTCACTTCAAGCACTATGACATGTTTTCCTTAAGCTGTTTCTTGACCATATTTGTTCATAAAAAACACATTTTGACATGCTTCATCTGTGGCATGCTACTACATCATAAATATTTTTAGATTAATCCAATATCATAATGTAGACTTCCTGCAAAAGTCAGATTGTATGCTCCATTTTATTACACATAAAAAAATCTATAAATATTTAAAGTTATTAGATATTACTTTTTGGCTTTTTTTCATTAAGGCGTTGTTTTTAGTAACCATGATGCTCCCATTGCTGAATTTATTAAGATACTCAACATGTAATTTGCAAGCATGTAATAGGATTTGTTAAGGCTAGAACCAGAACTGTGTTGTCCAGCCGGGTCAGTACCATCTTCGAGAAAATTCCTACTTCCATCATTTAATCAGAGACTTATGAGAGACTGAGTCAATGTAGTAAGACACAATCGAAACTGTAAGACAAGATGCAGCTTTGCCATCTTATAAAAGACCAAAAATGCAGTAAAAATAAAATAATAACCAGTAAAAATAGCTTTAGTCAGTCTCTTACTTGCTTTTTTGAGCCAAAAACAGTTTGTGTGTCGATGTCAAACGGGTAGAATCCAACAAAATAAATGTGCAGAGATGGAAACGAGAGAATGATATATGACAACTACAACTACAACACAATGGCAATTTCCTGCTAGGTGTAAAAGACATGTAAAAGGCTTTTTCTATATAGCTGCCCAGGAGGCAGTCAAATGTGAAGAGTAAAAGCCGCTCAAAGTGGATAAAAGCACCAAGGGCTAAAACTTCCATTTCCATCTAGATTTGATTTAAAATGTAAACACACTTTGTTGCACCAGAGAGATTGCAGGAATTGTGCAACTCATGACATGTCTCAGGGCATTTTGTAATCCCGAATATATTCAACTCAAGTGGTTTTTCCTTCTCCCTCTGTCCTCCTTCGACTTTCCATTTTCCTCGCCTTTCACACAAGCTCCCATTTAATTTTTTTTTTTTTTTTTTTTTTTTCAATTTAGATATAACTTTAACTTGAATCTAAAAATCTATTGATATACCTCATGCAGGGTGTAAATAGACGTTATTAATGAGGGGGCTGCAGAAACCCCATCTCTCCATTCTGCACTCCTGTGGGATTTGGCTCTGTATCAGGGCTGTTTTTGGTGATTAGGTCCTTGATGTTGTCAGCTGAATGGCTCTTTTATCAGCAACTGTGGCTTTTTCCTTTTGCCTCACATCTAAGTAAGAAGGTTTGCTGTATTCCTACTCTCCACCTTTCTCCCCATATTTCACTCTTTTTGCTCTCCTGGAGGCAGCCAGTCCTGACTGAGTATATGAATGACCGGCGTTATCTGCACCCCAGCAAATGAATTTAAACACTCCGACTCTCCTGAGATGCACACCCCTCTCTTGTTGTCTGTGTAGGGACACGTTGCTATTTTGGTCCTTCTCACTTGCACTAATACATGCCGTGGGGCCCCAATGACAAATCCTGAAACGTGACTGAATTACAGCATGTGCTAGAGATATGAGGGAATACTAATTAGCAGTAAATGTCATGTATTTGCCATAGGACAAACATGTTGTTAAATCACGGCGAAGTCTACAGTCGGGTCATTTTGCTGGATTATACATCTAGAATATCAAAGCAAGAAATATTACACCTCTGCATATATATATACACACATCTACAAAAAAAAACAGAAAGATAAACATTAAAATGCTGGAGCCATCTGCACATTAATATACAATCCTGATAGAAGTTTATGAGGGGAATATGCTCATTATATTCCAATTATAAATGCAGTCTCATTTATATGCATTTTGGCAAAACCTGTAAACTTTTCGAATGATAATTTTAACCAATAAGTAACTTAACATCTCAGCGTGGGACTCATATGCTCCTCCGTGAATCCTTTAAATTATTAATAAGTTGTAGTGGAGGTTCCATCTGAAGGTGGAACACGGCCTCAGACTTCATAGATGGTAAATGGTGAAACAAATTTTTTCCCAATCAAACTCAAATAAGCAAAGTTGATCAAAAGTCCATAATTTATTGTATAGCCAGGTCCTGGAAATCTGTAACCAGACCCAGATTAAAAACTTGGAAATCTACATTATCAAGCTCTCTTGCCTTAGAGAAACTCACCTTTATGATTAAGGGTAAATATTGGGTTTTCAAAAAGATATGGGAAAAGATTTTGCTCTTTTTGAAAAATATAAATACTCATAATGATGAATGTACTCTAGCCAATATCGCTTATGGTTTTATTCTTATAGTGGCTGTAAGTCTGTTATCTTCATGTTAGCTCCAAATGTATTCACTCACAACGTACGAAACTGAAACACTGTTTGGATGCCTAGATACAGGGAGGACGATGCCATCGCCTTATACCTTGCTTGTGGACTGTGATTAAATCTCTTGGACTAAGTCTCAACATACAACCCTGAGACAGCAAACTTAAAGTACTCTGTCTCAATGCAATCAACTTATGTTTGTCACCTTGAATGTTTAGGTTGTTAATGTGTTTTCTTTTGGTTTTGTGCATTTGTGAATTACTTGTCTGTGTGTCTCTTTTGAAATATAAAAGACAATAAACAGATTTCTGAAAAAATAAAATAAAATTGGTGAAACTAAACCTCACCCTTTGAAAACAAGTCCTGGTTTGGAAGATAGAAGCGTAGCGTCTCATTCTGGTGCCAGGTATTTCAAAATGCAGGCCATTTCAGGGAGCCGCTAATTAGCATTTTCCTTACAGGGCTGAAAACAGCTTGAAGATAATTAAGTGTTCTATTTTGACCCTCCTGTTTGTATCTCGGTCCAAACTTAATCGAGGCTAATTAGGCACTGATATGAGTATTGATAAGCACAAAATATGATGCACCTTTTCAAGCCAACAGCTGGAAACATCAAAAGAGCATCTCATCGCGGGTCCGACCTCGTCATTTCTTCAGAAAAATCATTGTCCCGATTCCAGCTTGTCAAATATATCTTATGTCATTTCAGTTTTATGTTCCACCTAGGAATTTATTTAAGAGGAGCTTAATGCCAAAAGATTTGGCTGTCCAGGAAACATTGCAAGCAGGACATTAATCAATATTATAGTAATACAAAGTGCTAGTGCTAGGGAATAGCATAAATAAGTATAATGTAATGTTTTAGACAAAAATAATTAAAATGTGTCATATATCCACCCTAAGAAAAAAACAAGTAGCTGGAGGCAATCCAAGACTACAGCAGATCTTTTTTTTTTACTCTTTTTGCATCATCATCCATGCTAATTAAATGCAACTACAATCAGACTTCTGTGAGAATAGTTTACGACCCCAAACCGAGCCGCATGTGCAGAAAAAGAACGTAGATATCACAGCAATGCACTGGTTATTGACATAATAATGGGTGCTGCCATCTACAGATTGATTTTAAAAAGTTCTAGACTAATGAGGACAGACGGTGTTACCACAAGATCATAACACAAAAGAGGCTGCGATATGAAAGTGCTACTAACAATGGTATTTTGTGGAGAATTGACTACAATTTCTGTAGAGAAGTCTGTTTGGATGCATAATCGGATTGGATGACATAAAAGTTGGATAAAATGCGATATAGAGTAGACACTTTGAAAGCAATCTAATACATGTCCGATGTAGCAACACATATGGAAGTTGCACAAATCAGATTTTCTTTAGGGTGAAAAGATCGCAATGGGCCGTTTAGATTGCCATGAAGAAATTGGATATGATCACATGTGAGAGGGAAAAAAAACAATCTGATTTGGGCACATTTGCCTGCTGTAACCTAAAAAATCGATATGTACCAATATGAATCTGAGGCAGATGTCTACTTCAGCTCAGGAAGACAATAAACTAGTAAGGTCTTTTTAGATTTTTGGTAAAGTGGAGGAACTGCTGCTAAAAACTGGGGAAACTTCTTTAAGAGCGGCCATAGAAGCATGCTTGTTAAGTTAACCTGCTTGTTAAGTGTGAGTTGGAGAATGTTGTTGGACAGTCTCCAACTGTTCAACAACACGAGAAAGTGATGCATTTTTTTAAAATAGTCACAAGACAAGTCTTATTAATTAGTGCCCAAATTACCAACACTAAGACTACCAATGTTAGTCAAGTCTATTTCTTTCATTTCTTCAAAATAAGAGTTCAAAACATTGACGGCAACTGGAGAGCGACTTTCATTTGAGGCTTTCAATTGGAAAGTCTTGTGCCAGAACTTTCCGCTACCTGTTCACTAGAGTTGAATTACAACAGAAAAATATAACTGCCAAACTATTACCCGTTATCAATTATAATTGACCCACGTCGGCCCAGCTTTATTTCTTTATCAGAATGTCCAGGCCACTGTGAGAATGTCCACAAATAATTTTTGTCATGTATGGGTATCGGGGGAGGAGAAAGTCTCAGACAAGTGAAAAATATGACGCAATATCTTAGCAAATATTGCATCCAAGTGGGCATTTGTGATTAGAATATTCCACATATTGGTATCTCGATGACAACTGTGATTTGATGTATTGTGAGCTCTTCTGCTGAAGTACCTTTTTTTTACTTTTATAGAGTATTTTAAGTATTCTTAGCAGTAAATTAGATTAATGCATAACTTGTGGGAATAAATAGTGTCCATCTTTGAAAACTACTACCTGTATAACCCACAATATGGCACGCATCAATAAAATCTGTTTTCTTTGTCTATAATTAGCAGCCCATTCCTCCAACCTGTTGTCTCACTGGCAGTTAAAGTGCCACTGACTGATTCCTTGTAATTTAGCTCCTGAATGATTTCTAATTGTCTGAAAGTGAGAGATATCACACAGTGAAGCATCGCTGAAATATTACATACTGTTAGGCATTAAATTTACAAGCTTTTCAGCTGGCAAGTAAACACCTTCCATTTTTCACTTTAACTCAACCGATGCCAGAAGCAGTGCATTTCAGCTGCGACTGCCCGCAGTTCGAGGGGCTAGCATGAAGCTGCTGCTATCTGTCACTTAAGACCACCGATGAAAATTGGAGGATGGAGGAGTGAGGTATCTGTGTTTACCCAAATGACCAATTAGAAGACAGAGAAACCTACAAGATGGAGTCTGCCTCCAGGAGCAGGTACAAGTCACTGTTATGGGACTCAGCAGTTGCTAGGCAACACCATCTATCTGTTATTGAGCAAGTCTTGCTGGTATGGCTATTAGCCTATATGTATAAATCACTGGTAATCTGTGCATTTCAGATAAGGTGAAACAGCTGTGAGGAAAAAGAACTGAGTTTTAATCTGTACTTGCAGAAATTCACTAAAATATTTTCTTTTAAAAAAATGAGGCCTAACAAAATAAAACTATGGAAAAAACAGCAGATCTTAGGAGAACACACATTTATCAACACTTTCTAAGTTATCTGACAGTCCTGAGTTAGGATATTAATCTTATATGAAACACCAGGTAAGAATGTGTAGTGTGTTGTAGTTTGCTCAAGGAAAGATGAGCTATGGGCTTCTGTTAGGATTTGATGTATGCACCACTTGGCAGGGGATGCGGCGTAAGCAGAAATGATGAGAGCATTGACAGGTTATAGATCACACAGAAAGTTGTAACAGCCCAGAGGATCTATTCCAAATTAAATAGCTGCCTTATCTCCATTATTTCAAAAAAATTCAACTCAATGGATAGAAGGCTATTGAATACATTTTAGAAATGCATTTTATGTATTTTTCAGTACATCTCTTTTAGAAGCAAACTCTCCGGGGTGATCATTGTTCTCTTTTATATTCCTATTAAACATTTTAATGACATTTATATTTAAAAATAAACATTAATGTTGCCTTATTTTATTTTATTCAGCACAATCTCAAATGTGTAAATTTACCATTATTGTTGTCATCTGGACATCTTTGCATTTGCATATTGGACCGTAAGCCACACAAAATCAATATTGGAAAAAAGTTTGGGCTGCACAATTAAGAAAAACATGAAATTGTTATATTGTTGAATACTACCTATGATTATATCGCCATTTAATAGTCTGTTTTTCTCGCATTTTGTTTTTAAGGCCTGACCTCTCGCCTTGAGCTTCAGCATCTGAGCTATAAGATCTGGATCAACTGCGGACATAAAGACCTGTAACCTCCTTAACTGAGTAAGGATATTAACAGGAAGCAGTTTGAAAGGATGGCACCTGAAATACTGTACCCAACCAAATGCACCCATGCAGTTCTTAGTTTTTTTCTCTCTATTATGAACACTTGAATATCAAAATCTCACACATTAAGACATAAGTACACATCAGAAATGATGGAAAAAAGTCCAAGATAACTAAATAATTATCTCAGCCAAAGTCCATCAGGGTATCAGAACCTGGTTGACTCAGTCAGGAACAGGTTGATTGGCAAAAAATTTCTGTACTGAAAACAACTTTAGCAGCAGGATTTTCCCTTCTGCCTGGATCACGTTAGCTGGACTGGTCAACAAATCAGAGCAAACATCCAGGCGGCATGAGAGCTGCATCGTCTTATCCAACCAGAAAGAAAAAGAAACTGAAAAAATATTTCTCTGAAATGTTGGAGAACTTGAAAAATGTGGGAGTTTATCAAAAATAGTTTCCTATGCAACTCAAGCACTGTCTGCTAAGAGCCGTGTTGCACATTAAGGGTATCTTATGTAAAATGCAGTAAAAAGGCAATTACTTACTCCGGATTTTGACTAATGTTCATCACAGACTCTTACAATGTTTAGTAATGCATTATTACAATTAGTAGGGCTCAACTTTTATGATTTGTGTCGTCTCTTATAAGAGTTCAACGTATCTGGAGGTTCAACAGTTTGAAGTGAATATGGCTCAGCCAAATTTTATTTCACCTAAAAAACAATGAAATGTAGCTAGTTAGGAGAAACAACCATGAGAAGTGAGATTGGAGTTCAAAGGTCGTTCCACCTTGAAAACAAAGTGCATCGCTCTCAGCTTTATAGTGCCGTCTTTTAAAGCTTATCTTGTTGCATCTCCCACTGAGCAGATGGGAGACGCAAACAGAATTTAATGATGTTGCTGTAGGACTGCTGACAACGAAACTTCTCTGCAGAAACAAATAAAATTAATGCAGTCTTACATTATCAACCTTTAAAATTCTAACATTATGCAGAAATTTTAATATCAGAGTCGAGCTGCGTGACGCATTATACGGGGAAAGAAGGGGCAACAAGCCAAATCCAGCACATCGCTGCTGCATTTTTCCAGATCCCCAGCATAAAAAGTTACACCGTCTAACCGGTGCAGTTTTTCCCTGCTGTATATGTAATTATTTCATTAAATATTATATCAGTGTTGCAGCCCACAGCTGCTCGCTTCAAAGGAAGTTTGGTCTCATAGCCTGGAGCCCAACACACACACACACCGGCATCTCTCCCTCTCTCCTCTACGCCTTCTTCTTCTCCTCTTCTCTCTCTGTCTGTCTGTCGTTTCTCCCTCGCTCAGGCATAGTCCAGCGGTGCCAGCTTTGCCCCGGGCTGACTGATCACAGGAAAGAGCAACATTTTTGAATTCCAGGGAGGATTGAGTCACATAGTCCCAGCATCAGGCTCCGTGTGTTACTCTGCTTTGCTCTTTTTTTTTTTTTCACACAACTTTGTGTGCTATGATTGCTATGATTCAAACTGAATCATAAGTCTGTTCTGCTAAATTTTGTAACATTTGTCTTTTTCCACCCTTTTGTTTGCAGCTTGATATTGCACTTTGTATTTAGTCATTAGCTTATTCATTTTATGCTTTCTAAACACTTTCCAGATGTTAAAATAAGAATAATTTCTAATGCCATTTCAACAATCTTGAAAGACAAAAGAAACTACAGATGTTAAGTCTAAAATAGATTTGTGGTTTACTTCAGGACAAAAGCACGTTGTGTCTTAATTTATTGCCTTTCCCGCTTATGATGAAACTATTGCAATGAATATAGATGAACAGAATATTTTTCAAAATCTGATAAATACCTCACAGTATGGACATTACTAAACATCTTAACATGATATGCAAGTAGCATATCATGGGAGAGAATATATTAGAGCACTGGTTAACTATGTCCCATCCCGTTGTTAGGGCAGGTAACCGTGGGATCGTATTTCAAACCAAACCTGAAAATTTCAGCTGTTACGACCTTTACAAATTGAATGAAATTACACTTCCTGTATAATGCAGGTATTGACATTCTCACCCAGCGGCGAAGCATGGATGAGTTGTAATACCTTGAGGAACTCGCCCATTTATATTCATAGTTGCTCCCCTATAAGAGGGGGCAGTGCTGCAAACCTCTCAGACTTCAGCCAGCTGAGGAATTCATTTGGAGAATAGATGGATAAAGCAAAAGTTTAAACCCAGAGCTTAAGCAGACAGAGTCAGTAATCCTAATAAAACTCCATTCCACCATCTTTCACAGACTATTTATGTAGGTGACCTTTGGTTAGACTTTTGGACACCCATACTATCGTAAGACGCGTGTGAAACAAGCAAGGTAACCAACAGATCAAAAAGTTTCACAGAACGAAATCTAGTTGAGTCACAGATCTTTGCAAAAGCATCCAGATGCCTTTGACCTTTTCACATCTCATCACAAACGCACAAATTTTATGTATTTTACTGTGATTTTGATGATACCAACACAAAGTAGCAAAATTTTGATTTTTTTGCTAAATGAATTTGTTTTCATCCCCTTTTTACTCATATAACTTGAAAATATCCTATGCAACAAGTCATATTAAGAAGTCACTAAACTGGGGAGGCAAATATGATTTTTCTGTCATGGTAACCAAAAACCAATTTGAATGACAAACCTCACAACATTGTTTAATTCATACTAGGATCAAATTTGAATGTATGAACTTTGAACCCAACTTACTGGACTGACCTGACTGTATAATAATCTTTTGTAAAGACAATGTTTATTGTGAATTGTCACTGGTGGTACTAGATTTTATTCAGGGGGCGTCAGTGTAAATGGGGCCCAAATACAAATGTGAACTTTTGTTACAAAACATCTTCAAAACCAAGAAACATTTTCATTTCACTACATTATGTGCAAATTTATCCTCAGCTATCACATAAATCTAAATGGAAAACATTGAAATCTGCCGTACTGTGACAAAATGGGGAAGAACTGAAGAGGAAAAAATACTTTTGCAAGGCACTGTATAAAGTTTAAAATTCCAATGTTTCACATCAGTGTAAGATTCATTCCCATATTTTTGTGCGCTTGTTTTCTATGTTTCAATGCAAAGTTTGGGGGGAGTCTTGCAAATAAATTTCACGCATGTTATGCAAATTATTTCATTTTGCATGAAACTAAATTCTCCCTTTCCTCCCTTCAAACCCACAAGCACAGACACATGACACCCAGGGACTGAAAATGGGCTTTGATCCCACAGAATAATCCTGCTGTGACCCATCGGAGGAGCTTTTTTTTTCCCAAGCGTTTCAGGAGATTCCCAGATTCTGCTTTTCTTCCTTCTTACCATTTAATGCCACAAAGCACCATCCATGTTAACACTTGTACACTCTTGATAGGAATCAACGTTAGCTGGCCTATCAAACATTCTCTAAAAGCCGACACGTGACGTAATTGGAGAAGCATTTAATCACAGAAACAAACAAATTAACCTTTGAATACCGGTAGGGGCATTCAAGTGCTTGATGCACTTTTTCTAGGAGTGCATAGGAGATCTATGGCTTTTTTCCTCTCTCACACACAATGAACACCCCACCCCAAACACCCGCTTTCTGTTGGATTCAGCTGGGAAGCAAGGTGTGAGACAGTATGTAGGACATCACGGAGCTCATTAATGTGACTGTGCAATCAAATCAGGTCAGATGGATACGTTGGTGCCTAGAGAAAGGATTTGATAGCCAGTACAAAAATGCTTTATAAGTTAATTAGACATTCACTTAATGATCCTCCAGTCATCATATAACTTAATGGTTCCTTGATGGGATTTGGGTCTTAAAAACTGACTGGTACTATCTGTCTAGTGAACTCATAGCAGTATAATCATTAAGGTTATAAACTCTCAATTGAACAATTTTCTGCATAAAAACCAATAATCAATAAGTATATAATACTTTCAGCTTAGTTCGTGGCTGTGTGCTACTTTTGTAAAATCATTAAATGTGGTTTTAATATGCAACTAATTCAAGGTGAAATACAATTTTCCCAGGTTCCAAAGTTTGAACAGCAGACTGTAGAGATCTCCTAAAATTACCACAATAGAGTAGCAAAACCAGAAAATGAGAAAGGAATGTCATGCTGTTTTAAACTGTTACTTAAATCATTTTGCTTTAGGAAGGAGCAGAAGAAAATAAAAGTAAAGAGGCATAGTGCAAAAACGTAACTGTTGCTACTTCCTTCAATGGCTGAAAATAATATTTAATGCTGATGGCACATAAATACTACAAAACATTCAGTAGACATCCTGTATTCAATGTCATACTTGACTCTTTTTTCACAACATAGATCAGTATGTTTCAGTTTGAGATATATTTTTGCATTTAAATCAAACTCGAAAACTATTCATCCCCCTGGCAAATATAGATTCAAATAATTTTAACTAGGAAGTTTGTTTTCCAAACAATGAAACCGGTATCTTTGATAAGACAAAATAATAGAAAAGGAGTGTGTGTTTTACGAAAAAAATCTATCTCTTTGTGTTTATATGTGCATAAATATCAAGTGGAAATCTTAGACCATTTTCAATTGGAGAAATATTTATTGGCTTTACAGCTTTCATACTCTTCCTGTGATTCCAGACTAGATTTTGCCATATTTCTGCTGGTATTTTTGAAAATATATCATTGATGGTGAGCTGTAAGATTTTCAGGGTAGAAGGCCTCTTTGCTATCACCCTCATCTTTAGCTAACTTCACAATTCCTCTCCAAAATTAAAGTCAGGGTACTGTTTGCAACACTCCAAAACATTAATGCCCTTCATTTCAGATAACGAATGACCGTGACGGGTTTAACTGAAAAAAAGTAGTTTAAAATTCAAACATATCTTGATGAAAAATGTGCTTAATGCCAACTTAAATATTTCCAAAAGAGGTACTTTTAATATGACAAATGGGTGTCATTACACTACCTAATGCATCTACAGTTTTGGCCAGTACTCTAAAAGCAAAATTTTGCACATGGATTTACTGATGTGAAGCATGGTTTGAGCTGCCAGTGGGATGAACCCAGAAAATGTGGAAAAGAACTAAGTAAACCCGGCGGGAGGCCTGACGAGGGGGTCAAACTGAGAGCAAACCAATGTTATCCTTTCAAAGTACGACTGGAAAATATTTATAACACATCAGCTATAAAGGAAGAGACTTGAACTCAGAAAACTGACAACAGTGTTAATATTTGGCAGACAGCCAATAAATATTTGACAGCCCATTCAAATACATCAAAACACTTTTCAGGCAATATAAAATTGCAAAGTCTTTTCCCAAACTGTCAAACTGGGAGTGGTACAGCAGATATAGTCCTCTTTGGAGGCGGTATCTTTGGTGAATGGCACACACACACACACGTTGCATCAGAATGGAAGCGAGCTGTGTGGTCCTACAGGTACACCGCCTTCCTGCTACAGTCCATGAAATATGTTCATGTTGGTGCTCTTTACTGACAACTTAGAACCTACAGATAATTTGTCTCCACTTCAAACGGTGCATTGGTTGAGCTGTGGATATTTTTAGTATCCATCATTAAACATCTACCAGAAGCACAGAGACATGTCCTAAATGTAGTTTTTTATTTCTTAAAGTACAACTCAGCAACTGAAAATGGAATAAAACTTACCCACATTTTTCTAAATAGCACTGAAAACATGACTTACTTCTGAGTTTACCATAGTTGTTATACTGGCAAGTTTAAAAGCTTTAGATCAAGAGCTAGGCTGCTTTTTAATGGCTATATTGGAGACCTGTTTTGGCAGGCAACTGGCTGAGAACGGCTTTAAGAGGCTCTTTATGAAGACAGAAACCAAAATTTCTAGCAGACTCCCTTAAAAATATGTCACTGTCAGCTTTCAAGAGATATAGTCACCAACAATGTCTAAGAAGTTATTCAATCTAGTGTTACAGTTACCAATTTAAGAACACCGCTCTAGGCAGCCAGGATTTCAGCTTTGCACCATTTTTTGTTCAGACTCCAAGCAATCACTTTGTAGTGCCACAGTAAATGGGTGAGTTCATAGATTTGCTGAAAGCACAGCAGTTTTTGAGACACACTGTACAAAAAGCATATGTTCAAGTACAGCTAATTATTACCTGGTAGAGGGAAGCTTGTATTCCACAAATCTAATTGCCATGTCGACCAAACCAAGCGGTTATAGATAGTGGATCAACAGACGTCAATCAGAAAACTCCCTAATTATCATACAGTTGGTATGATAATTTTCAGTTTATTTGTAACAATAAACTGAAAATAATTCCTAAACTTTCTCTAACTCCAATGTAGCATATTATATAAATGTGTTGGTTGGAAAAATATGCAATAACTACATAGCCAATGTGGCATATGAATACCACCAATACCTGGTGATGCATACTCAAGACATACCAAGGATTACATTGGAAGCACTTTTTTGCCATCTAGTGGTTGTACTTAGAACAAATTATGTTTAATTTTGCAAAGCTATATCCTGGATCATAAATCTTGTGGTTGTACTGTTGTGTTATTTATTTACATATAATAAATTCAATGCACTTGAATTATAAATATGGTCAAGATGTTACAAATGTGTCATATAATTAACTTAAAACCATCCAAGTACATTTACACTAATCACTCTTCATCAAAACCGACCTCCACATATGACCCCTGCATGCCGTAAGGTGTGGCGCCTGCAAGAATCGGCCATGTCTGACAGATTTGCTGGCTCCGACAGCAGAGAGGTAAAATAATTCTGGAAGCGTTTTGCCCAGTGGTGTTCTGAAAAGAGCCATTTCCTCAACATAAAGAGCCAGAGGGAACATTTCTTGGAGGCAGTTTCTTTTGTGTTGTATCAATTTCTTATGGCATGCTGTTGTTACCCTCTCTAGTGGTGCATAACACGCCACCCTTACCAAAAAGAAAGAAACATTTAAGCATAAGCCTCACAGGTTTTTGACATTGTGTTGCAAAGTCAGCTGCAGAGGGATTGTGCACTCCACGCTTGCTCCCTAATGCTTGGATTTTTGTTTTTGATGTCTGTTTGGCTAATTAAGGAAGCTTTGTTTCATTACTACCATTTCTCACACTATTGAAGATAGAAAAAAACAAAAAAACAAATGATCTCATTGCTTTAAAGCATACAATTAATAGTCCACTTAAGGCAAAGACAGCTACACAACTGGAAATTCATGTGGTACAAATTAATTATCTTTCCCACAAGAAAACAATGGCTGTAGATTCACATTTTAAGAACCTTAGAGGGTCAACTCTCTTAAGTGGATGTTATCTTAGTAACCAAGAATATATTTGTATCTTGCATATATTTTGTTGTACATACCCACATTTTGTATCATTACCTTCCTAAATAACAGCCTAAATCATTTTAGGAAGGTGACATTATTCAGTTAGGAGTTTAGCAATGTATTTTAAATAACATCATTACTGCTTCTGTTTCCAAGTGGCAGTTTTAGAACAGGTAAAGCAATTCAAAAAGTGTCAAACTCTAACATACTGAAACATTTGGAAGTACAAAAATCCAAATCTTTGCCCGGAAACCAAACACTAAATGAATGTTGAGAAATATGTGTGTTCAAACAATGACTGACGACTTTTTAATGGCTGCAATAACTGATTGAGATGCACCTTGCTAAGGCATACGTAACCAAACATGAATGGGTATTCTATGTATGCAATAGATTCTGTGTATTTCTGTTTAATTAAAACCCTCTTGAAGCACCAAATATTACATTTTAAATAGCCTTTGCAGTTGATCTGTATCATCTCAAAAATTGGAGCATGTTAGACTTGTAAGGTCACGGTACCAAAGCAGCCCTAATTTTTTTGCCTTTGTCACCTAAAGAGTCAAAGAAATCTTTGCATGTCAAGTATTTCAATAAAACTACCTAAATAATTATACTAGTCTAAGAAGCATTCATGTTCATGAAAGCCATTAGAAGGGCTTAAAAAGTGAATAGCAGAGAAATGTTGGAAGAGCTGCCCGAGTCAGCTTTAGGCTCTTATGTAATTTAAAAAATAAAAAAAAAACACTTTTATGGAAGCACTGTAGCAAGCAGAAATGTTGTCAATAAAAAGGTACACTGCATACTCAGACTGTCAAACACACCAACAGCACCAGTGTCAGCAGTTAAAGGGCAATATAAGCGTATTCATTTACTTTTAAGATGCACGCAGTAAAATGTTTATTTGCTGGGTAAGGATCGAGACAGGCCAAGCAACATCCCCAAAATCCAGAAGTGGATATACTGTCCAGAGTTATTTTGTAAAAAAAATTGTAGACTTGACAATTTAAATGGCTGAAATCTTCTCATAAATATAAATGCAATCCATCTCTGTGGATTAATGCAACATAAACAGAATGGAATAGCCAGCCAACAGTGTGACTTTAGGTTTGTTTCAACAGCAGTAAATCTTTTCAAGAACAAGTAGTTTTCTGAGATTATTCTTTTAAAACCTTCCATCATTTACATTTTATGAACCAGGACCAAATCACACTAGTTGGATAAAAATTTGACTTGGAAAATGGACCTGGGAAGGAGTAAGTACTTTCTGGATGGACCCTACGTTATGACTTAATATTAATATTTCCAACTGGTTGAATTTATTTGTAACATTATGTTATAGTAATATCCCAGTTTTAAACTGGGATACTATATAGGTTATAGGTTACAATAAGTCAGTCAGGAGACAGGAGTAATTTTTCTTCAGCATTTATTGCTGATGGTCAACATTTTAGTTTACATTCAAATCCACAAATAAAAATCCCCTAACCTTATTGAATCTAATCGATTTTAATAAACAAAGTTATATAATGTAGTACTAAGAACAAAACAACCTTAACTACAGAAACTGCAGATAGCTCCTTCCCTAACAAGACTTCAGCTGTTAAAAGTTATTGATATGTCATCTCTGCTTTGAACAGTGTTAAATGAAAGCCATCACAGGAATTGATCCATCAACATGTCATTTGCTACATCAGTACAGTCCAGTTCAATCAAGAGATGATTAAAGGTATTGATTTTTACAGTGGATCCTGACATGCCATTACTATCACTCAACTGTGTTTTTTTGTGTCAACATGCTTTCAAGCAACTTTGCTGGTTAGAATTGGGATTAATAGAATTAGCTCCAACAATTACAGACATGTGACAAGCTAAGATCTCATAAGGCTTTCTTGACTTCACAAAAAAAAAACTTGGTGAAGTGAACAATGAGCAGAAAATAGAGTTCTTTCAGAAATAATTAAGCTGTTCAATCCAATAATGCTTAAGAAGTACAACATTTGCATGAATGTTTCAATCACTATGATTTAAAATAAACTGTCAGATATTTCATGAAAGAGTTAAAATAAAATAAAAATACTGTTAAGGCATCACTCAAGTTGTTCCAGGGCAGCCTTGTCCCACCAGGGTTTCTAAGCAGCTTCATTTATGCTTTACTGCAGCTGCAAAATGGTGGCATGAAAGGACAAACTGGCAAAACATGGACGCAAAATAGGGTGACAAATTTTCAAAGCTGGATATGATTGCTTTTAAATATTAGGCAGACATTGAAAAGTTATAATTTTAAACAGAAAATGCCACACTTTGTTTCAGTTTTGTCTAGAGATTGTTTAAAAGTAACTGCTCTTTTACTTGGTAAAACAGGGGCAACAGAATATTAAAATTGTAATCACAAATGAAACACTTGCTCGTTAGGACTTTATTTACAATTATAGTAGTAATTTGTTAAATTAAGTTTTTTTTGTTTGTTTTTTTCAAACGTCTAGTATTGTCTCACTGCTCTCAGGTTTGGTGTTCAAAAAAAATGTCTAATTTCCCACAGGGCTTCAGAAAGCGATAATGGAGGAAGTCTTTATTGAGTAAACAAATAGTTATTCAAGAGAAGAGTAAAAACTAAATTGAGCAGATTTGTCAATAATGAGAATAATTGTTGTTTGAGCCCCATCGATAGCATGCTTTAGTGAAAACAGCCTGAATATATCCAGGCCTACGTTGTAGCATTATGCTCATTACACCAGCAGCCGTTGGACCGCATGCACACACTTGGCTATGATTTGATGCATGAGCCGCAGAAGGATGTGCTGAAAAAGTGTGCAAAGATGAGACCATGACCAAAATAGGAAGCTGTCTGCATCTCAGAAAAACAAGTCCCCTCAGGGCACACCACTGTCAGCTTCATCTAAGTGTGTTATTGTTTAAAAGACAGTAGAAGACAACACACACACTGCTGTATTCGTGTTCCCGATGTCAGTAGCTTTCTGAGTGGACTACTTGTCAATTAGTGTTTGCATGGAATGGGTTATCGGAGTTATGAGAAAAGGGAGAGAAACGGTGAAGGAAAGCGATTAGTGCAGCCAATAGGGGTCCTAGAGAGAATGTGTGATTAGTGTATTAAACATGCATCAGAGCTCCTCCGAGCTGTCTCAGCAGAGGAAGGGCGGTTAGACAAATAGCTTTAATATCCCTGTATTGCGATAGAGAAGCAACAGTTGTTTGCCGTCGATAGCTTAGGGGTATGGCAGACACCAACCTTTGGAAAACATCCCCCACCCTTAGAAGGCCTGTGACCATTGAGGCTTTGGAAACAATACAGCAGCAGAGGAAGAAGTCCATGTATGTTAAAGGAACAATGGCAGCTAATGCTCTGTTTCTCTCTCTTTATACCCAGCTGGGGATAACCTGACCTTCTGTCACTTGTTTCAACATGGTGAAAGCATCACTAGTAAGACACTGACCTCTGGACCTTTGTCCTCCATGCCCGTACCCCCACTGAATGAATACATGGACTTAAGCAAATGCACACAAAATGTCGGCTTCCTGAAAGTCTAGAAACATATTCAGAGGGAATGTATTCTAGATATGTAACTCAAATATAGACCAGTAAGGTTTTAAAACAGCAATTTTCTATCCTGTGTTTTGAAGTGCATTTAGAAAGTGCCAGACTTCTTCTGGTGTGGAGAGCATAACTAAGCGGCTTCACTACTCCCCCACTTGTGGCTGCGCACTGCTGATTAGCATGGCTCCTAATAGGATTTAAAAAATAATAATAATAAAATGAAAAAAAACAAAAACACAAAGCTTAGAGATATTTCTAGTCATAATATTTATATTTAGTACTTTTCCATCCATTCACCCATTTTTTTACACCCTTGTCCCTAGTGGGGTCGGGATCATTTTAATAATTCTTAATCAGTTTATTTTTGAACATTTGTGTGCAAATAACACAGTAGTTACTAAATGTTATCATGACACTTGTATAATTATTTAGAAAACATGATAAAAGTATTAACAGCTAAAATTATTTCACATTTACATTTTAGAAGCATATTAAAAATATGAGACATTCACCTTACACAAAAACAATATTTTAATGTACTATTAACCTTTTTTAACTGCTAATACATCTTCTGAATGAGACAAGATTTCTGTAAAGCAACCTGGATAAGAAAATAAATATATATATCTCTGGAAAATACTAAGAGACCACAGCACTGAACCCCATAGAAATCCTTGTGGTTATTCCACCAAATATTGATTTCTGAACTCTTCCTGAGTTAAAACATCAGTATTGTTGTTTCTAAATTAATGTGAACTTGTTTCATTTGCATTATTTAAGGTCAGAAAGCTCTGCATTTTTTTCATTACTTTGACCATTTCTTATTTTCTGAAACTGGTCTTTTATTTTTTCCAGAGATGTATATAGTAAATGTTGCTTAAGTTTGAGATGTTGTAAGTGTTCACATAAGCTTTTCACATGATGTTACTGTTTGAAGAACTTTACCTAGCATTAAGATTTATTAGTTATTAAAAGAAATATGACTGCCATCTAAAATTACAGCAGGATGCACCCTGCTTTCAGACATATTTTCTCAAAGATTGAATATCTTTTCCACAAGGAGATGGAAAGAATACTCTAAGCTGCTTTCATGTGTGTAGTTTGTAGTTGAGAACGCTGGATTTATGCTTAAGGCTGTAGCTTTTATGCTTAAGGTCACATCTCAGTTTATCTGCTGTACTTGCCCCTTTGAAAATGTAGAAACTCAAACTCCCTAAAGTCCAGTATTATTACTCAGTCTCCTTACTTTAACTAGAACATCCACACAGATGGCTGGTGAGGAAAAAAAAAAAGGTTTTGAAATATCTTTCCATAGGTAAAAAGTTCAAAATGCATATGTATTTCACTACTGTTGGTCAATGATGGTTGAAATGATCCTGATTTTCCTTCTCTTCCTTCTGCTGTCATGGAAAGGCAGTGAAAAGCAGAGGTGAGTGATGTGTACAAAAAGCTGAATTTAATAGCGCAGTAATCAAGCTCAGTTTTCAAGGCAATTTCATTGTAAAACGATAACACTAACCGTTGGAAATTATATCATGGCATCCATTAAAACGAGCTTGCATTTCATCCCGACTGCATTCAAAGTATTGTTTTAAATCTGTCTGGCTGTCATCTCATTCAGCTAAAAAGATAGACCCTTATTAGTCCTCTGATACCCATTATGGAAGTACCTTTTCTCTTCAAAGCTTCAGGATGAAAGCCCATCATGATGTTACATTTGAGCACTAAGAATCCAGCATGTGCAGAGGAAATGGAATCCATTGATTTTATGTGCTGCTGTTTGTTCTTTAATATTTCTGATCGAGCCTGGTGTATGTAGACATAAATCAACCTGAACAACAGCTGGCTCTCTGATTTTAAAAATAAATCTCTCTGGAGGCCCTGGCACGGCAAAGTATCTGCCATGTAACACCATCAAATCATTTACAGACGAAATAATCAAGATTATTGCCAATTAAAACATGGATATATTTATAGTATTTGTAAAACAACTTTTACACTAATCATACGGCATAAATATCATTTAAGTTAGACATGCACTTTAAGCAATTTTATTTGTATACCATAAAAGTATTTAAAAATGTCCATCGACATCACAGAAATCTCAGAAAGGACCCGTCTCCACTTCCCCAACTTCTTTCTCCAGATATTGACACTTAAAAATAGCACAAAGTAATCTCAGTCATCTTCCACTTTCTATATACCCTCCATCTTTCCCCTTCTTTCACAAAAGACGGATTTGAGTTGTTCAAGTGATAGCTTGAGTGATGGCCATCTTGGGAAATGAAATATTTGCTGAAACTCTGTGGCCTTGAAAGTTAATTCAAAAGAACATAGGGGGTACGGTGGAAACAGCCAAGAGAAGCAATAATGAGTTTTCTTGCTTTGGCTACTTCTTGTTTCTGCAGTCTACTTTAGCATTCATTTGAAGTTTCAAATATATATACAGATTTATAGAAGTAGCACAAAAATAAAAGAAAAGGCCGTCAATACAAATATTTTTGATCACTTTAAGCTTCTGTTATTTTAGATCAATTTTCATCTAAACTGAGGGAAATAAAAAGTGCAATAAGGGTAAGTCTGCTTTTCCATTCAGACAGTTTAGTATATTCATGAATGGGTCAAATGAGGAAACTTTGCTTATTTTGATACAAAGCAAGTGGAATTACTCAAATATAATGTCTGCTAACAGACATGACAAACATTTTCAGGTGCTTCACTTAGATTGTTCTTTATGTTTTTCTTTAAAAATTAACAGTTTCTTTCCTTTTTGTAAACGTCTGATTGCACCTTGCAGTCTGCTCTCAGTATGAACTTGATTATATACATATAAATTGAACATAATTACTTCAGTGAGAAATGTCGTGTTTTACATATGGGTCCTAAACATGTAGCAACGATGTAATAAGGTTAACTTGATGTGACACAACTGTGACTTTTGCCATGTTAAACAGGAATAGCTAGTGTTTTTTATATTAAGTTTTACGAAAAGCTTTTATAAAACCTTTTCATTTTTATTTTAATACTTGATTTTTTTTTAAATATCCGTCGGTCCAAATATGTCAGAAAAAGGACAGGGTCTTGTATGGTGTCTCAATTTATTCCATAAGATGATACAATCTGAATTAAGGGTTATTATATGTGAGCCATAATTATCAAATTAAGACCAAAGTGGACCACGTTTACTTTATGTAATTAATCTAAACAAACTTAGTTTCAATTTACTGAAACAAATAACATTTTGTATAAGATTATCCAAAAGACTATAATACTGCATCTAAATCTTTAAGAAACGTGCTTTCTATTAGTTTCTAATAACATAACTTACATGCTTCAATAGATACAAGCATACCGTTTAATTTAAAATGGTAAATGGACTGAACTTATGTAGAGCTTTTACAGTCATTTGACAGGAAAAGCGTTTTACACTGGAGTCACAGTCACCCATTCACACTCACAAACTCACACCTACACGCAGGTACTCGAGGTTAAGTGCCTTGCCCAGGGGGCACATTGAACCTACGACCTTCCGGTCACAAGACAACTACTCTACCCACAGAGACACAGTACAATGTTTGACGATATTAAATTTATGAATCTATTAATTCTGAATATCAAGCTATTTCAAACAAATTTCTAAATATTTCTCCTGGTATTGAATGTTTGGAGCGGAAAGTGAAACAAAGTTATACTGACACCCAGTGATGTTTCACTTCAGGACAATTTTCCCCACTTCTAGACAGCCATTTGCAGACCACAGACATGAGTAATTGGCTAAAAGTGTCAATGGTACATCTACACCACCTCTCTGTTTTCACTTTTCTGCTCTCCTCTCTGCTCCTGCAGTTGAATCAGCAGTGTTGTGTTCCAGGCAGTAATTGCAAGAAGTAAAAGGACCGAGCCTCTCTCTGCAGCACCTTGATGGTTCAGAGGTTACTGAAGTCCCTGCAGTTTGAAGAGCTGTCTGCTTGAAAGGGAAGTTGACCTAGACAAGACAGGAGCCTCTCTTTGCCTTGTGGGAAGCACTAAAGGAGGGGCAAAGGTCACCCCTGTCTGCCCGCATTGCATTACTGAGACCTAACAGCAAATTGTCACAATGGAACACACCTCGGTGGCAAAGAGATGTTTCAGGGACTGAGGCGAAAGTGACCACTTCAAGGTTGGACAGTCATTGACAATAGGGAGTTTTGAGTTGATTCCAGTAGTGCTGCTTACTGCTCTTTATGGTCTGCAGGCAGAAAACATGTCAGCTGTTTTTTAGCCTTCAGTGAATGAAAGGTGTGAAAATAGCCAACAGGAGACTCCTGACTTTACTGTATGTTATTTTTGGGACACATCATGAACAACATCTCTTAATATATTAAGACAGTTTCCCTTAGCTTGTATGTATTTCCTATGAGTTATTTTGTTTTCTGCTGGAACAAAAATAGACACAAGAATCAAAATTAAACATTAAATTTCATCAATGTGACTCAGGAGCCAAAGGTTTAATACAAATCTGTCATATATCTTTTAAATAGCTTGTTTGTGACTGCCATTACTTTGATTCCAGTAATATTAAACACAAATACTGTCTTTTTGCCAGCATTTTTAAGTTACCATCTGTACACTTTAAATATTACTGTTAAATTGTTGCACAGCTAAAATGCATTAATGTGTGCCAGGTTGAAAATAGCAAATTAAAGCACATTTCTTGTACAAAGGAGCTCTACAGTGGAGGCTGGTGTCCAGAAAATTAATCACAAACCTCATCTGAAATCCTGCTGCACAGTATACATTAAAACACAATAGCTAAGCATGGTGTGTGTTGCTGTTTGCAGAGTATGCTCTATTACAGCAGCTATGTGACACAGTAAGAAAAATATGCAGATCCGAGACCTCCTGGGGTTGCCTTGATCACTCGGTGCCAGATTTCTAATCTCTCCTCTGTACGTTTTGCTTAAACAAATTAATTTCTTAGGGAGGGCAATGTTCCACTACTCTCCTACGACAAAATGCACTGTAAGCAAATTCTCAGCACCACTAAATCCCAGTTCTACTACTGTAATTGTATCCAAGTAAAGCAAGTGCAAATTTACAGAGGCTGGACGTGAAAAGTAATTTCTTTAAGACTAAATGATTTTAATAAAACCCATCAAACACTTTAGCTTGCAACTAAGTGTTCCGAAATATACTGAACATAATAATTCAAATATAAACTTATTTAGTGCTCAAGCAGGCATTTTGTTTTAGTTGTGACAAGACAAACTTAGAGGAAACAAAGTGGAAGGGGGTGGGGAGTCGAATGAGTTTAAACAGTTTTTGCTCATTATGCATCTTCTTGTTCAGTAACTTTACTGACTCAGCAGATAATCAAGCTAGAGGTGAACTGGTCAGAAATGTCAATTATTGATCAGTCGGTCAATTATTTGGTCAGTCACACGTAAAGTTTGATTAATTATGTAGACTATAACAACTTTATTCCTCCCACCCCATGAAAGTCCTAAACTGGACTGTGTTTCAGGTACATCTGATACACAAGCAACATCCACAAACAGTGATGGACAACAAAGCCACTTCTCTTGGTCTACTGTTATTTAATTTTTGCTTAAAAAAAAACAAAAAACAATCTGATGAGACGCTTCTGATCAGATGAGACAGTCCTCTCTTGAAATCTGAATGACCTGACTATAAATCTTAGCAAGCTGTAGAAAAAACATTTCATGTTACGTAGCTTGTATCCTCTGTGCTTCCTCTGATTGCCAAACACCTCAGCTTAAAATGGCTACCCACTCAGTAACAACATCTGCATTGAAGACTGTTGCTACTTATGATGCATTTACTGAACCAAAAATAAACAAACCATTTTAGTTTCAGAGCTAAAAATGAGTTTACTCTCGTCAGCTGCAAATTTCTTAGCTGGTGTCTAAAGTACACTGTAGAGAACAACTCACAGGCTTGAAATAAAAAAAATAAATTACGCATGTTTTAAATTATGACTGGAGGAACTTAAGTTGACAGCTAATTTTCTGTAATTGTTAAGAACAAATAAAACATGAAGAGCTACAGTTGGAGAGACATTCAGTCAGAAGCAACCTGTTCTGTTAGGCTTTTATTTTGAAGATGGCAGAGCTGACAGGATATTTTATAGCAGTGATGCCGCAATATGAAATGTACTCGCTTGCCACTAAAATAAATCACTAACTATTTTAATTAATAATTTTTCTACCATCTTTTAAAAAGAGCCTCTGTGTCTCACTGCTTTAGTGGGTGGAGGGTTAACACTTAAAAGAACCACAGTGACTTTCTTATGCACGGATTAGTAGGAGTGTGCAATCGATCAAGCTTGTATTTAGATTTTTGGCAGCTAATAAACAACAAAAAAAAAGAGTTAATATTTTTGCCACATTCCACTGTTAAAATTACACACAAAAGTGCAACAAATTGCCTGGCTTGCCAAACTCGATGAGTAATATTTTCAAATTTCACCAAAATAGTTTTACTCATTTCTCAGCCAGATAATCAAGCAGCTTTACAGCTCAGTAAGACCAGGGCAGCTCTGCAGGCATCTCAGTGAAAGGGATGTCAGTTCTAGCAGATGGTGTTTTTCCTGTGAGTAGGGAGCCATGATCTAAAGTTTATTGCTATTTGATCTTTGCAGTATGAGTATAGCAGAAAAGTGAGAGAGAAGCTTACACAACCGTATATAGGTAGACATGCAAGCAGGGGAGTAAGCTTATTGACAGGGTCCTGATTCACTAAATAGTATTTTTTCCTTCCTATACAACTCTAGTGAACAATGATATAACAAAGCTTAAACTGTTCCAGGGAAGAATATTTTCAAATGTCCTTACTTCAAGTTAAAAATCCAGATTCTGGCCACACCTATTTTTTTTTTGTCTGAGATATTGCTAAATATAGCAAGAAAGTCGCTGATTTGGCAATCGTGGGATTAATTGCAAACGTGCAGACGTGACCTGGTGGGTCGGTCCAACAGTCAAACCTCTCACACGACAGAGCAAAAGAGCACTGATTGATTTTTAGATCTTTGGGGTAAGATCGGCTTCATATGTAAGCAAAAGCTGATCAAACTAAGGAAATCGGGCTGATTTAGTGGTTCACCCATAGTAAAGCAGCGCTAAGCATTAATGACATTTCAAAATACAGATCTAGTAAGAAACTATTCTTGAGATATTTTGTCAAAGTAGACAGTCTAATCTGAACATTTAAATTATATCATAGTCAAAGCCCAGGGCACAATGTCAACAGACCAGTGAATGTCAAAAAGAGGAAGAGCATGCGTTAAGTACAGTAATTGCTGCTGGATTTAAACGTCTGAGTGACTGCTGCAGTCCACCATCACTTCAGAGGCAAGTAGTGCTACTCCACTCACTCCAACAAAGGTAACAGAGTGTCAAAGAGCAATCACACAAGCCACTGAGCACAACGCGCTAATGTGACAGCCTTATGAGAATAATGTCAAATGGAGATGAACTGATGTTCAGTCACAAGCAACTCAAGAAAAGCAGAGAAAAGCCAGTCATGAGAGACAGAGCAATCATAAAAAAGGCCCAAGCTCTTAGCACTGCACAGACAACATAAGCAAGACGCTGCGTCACACTGCAGAGAGTAAATGGAGTAAAGCTCTTATTTTAAGAAAAAGTTTCTCCACAGGTTTAGTTTTCAAAGTATCCGTTACATGTTGAACTCCCCAGCAACAATTAAAGCCACTTCTGAACTCATGAGAGTTGAAGATGTTTGAATAAAAAGGTAGAAGACAATTCCTCAAATTGTTCAGCTTCTTCCTCTTCCCAGATGCTAATGAACAGAGCCACCATCACCGTCTTTGCACAACAGCCATGCCTCTCTAGCGCTTGCTAACTGATTGAAAACACCTGCGGCAATTTCACAGGTCGCTCCTACATGCGCTTTCGATGTTTCCACTAAAAAAGGTTTCGTCTTTATTCAACCTCAGCAGTGTAAAAAAAGAAGACGAAAGAAGAATAAATTAACATAAATTTTCCTGTGTAATGATCAAGCGATCAACGTAAAGGCAAACCATCTATTTATGCAGCTTTTAACTAGCCTGTCAGAAAATAGGGGGATTCAGAATATTTCAGAGTAATACACAATTTAAGACATATTTCTTAAATTTAGACATAAATAATAACGGGGTTCACAAAAATGCTAGCACGTTAAAGAAAAAAATAAGTAATTTTCTTCTTCTTTAATGTTTTTTGGTAGTTGGCAAACAACGAACTCGGTGCATTCGTTGTTATACAACAAAGAGGCTCTATTATTTAGACACCTAAATTAGATTTTATGCTGAGTGATTAAATATATATCTTCCTGATAGGTGAAAAAAATAATTTCAACCCAGAGGCTCAGCTTGAAAGTATATAAAGCCAAATTTAAAGCATGTATAAAAGAATGTTGTTTGAAAGGATGTCAATGGGGACCAATTTGGACCGAGGTCGCTGTGTGTGCAGTGTAAGTTTAATTTTTACACTGTTGAGGGGAAATGAGAAAAATTAAAAAGTGAGTGAAATAATCTAATTGGATCCCAGGGACCCCACAGGGATAAAGTCACAAAAACAATTAAGAACAGATTCTATATCACGATTGTATTTTAAACTCATGCTACGACTGTGTAAATATAAAAAGCTGCAAAAAAAAAAAGGAAAATTGCTGTGTCTCATGAAAATAACCAAATACCTCCTCGGTCAAGGTTTTGGGTGTTTTTCATAGAATGACCACAGCAAAATTGACAGATTGTCAGGTTGAATGTGTGATATAAACTGAATGTCACATTGTTCTATAGGGTGGCAGTAACAATGTGACAAGCAACTCCGGTTCTTTTTACAGCTGAGCCATTTCCAGTATGCATTGGTATAAACACTCGACACTATGTCCTACTTTTAAACTGCATATAGTTGAATCTTGATGTGCTCCTGTGTGTATCAAAATATATTTTTGAGAACAAGCACCATTTCTCTTTAACAGAGATTATCCAGCATCCAGGTAAAATTCACTTTTACCAGGCTTTTGTAATTAGCCAATTCTACACATTGTTCTAACTTTTGGGGTTACTTGCCTTTTCAAGTGACGTATGGGGCCTCTGTATGTTACGCCCCATAGCATCAGCTGATTCTGTTCTCTGGCGGTGGAGCTGATATTGTTCATAGTCACTTTCAACTTGTTAAAATATCACCAACAGTTGAGTAACGAGGAAATGTCACAACTGCAACTTTTGCTCAGGTGGCATCCTATCTTGGTATCATGCTGGAATACGTGAAGCTCCTCAGAGCAACCAATTGTTTCACAAATGTTTGTTGAGTTGAGGTCTGGATTTTATGCAGCATCAAAATGATTAGAAGACCTGAATTCAATGATCTGGAGAAGTAAACAAATACTTTTGGAAATATAATGTTCAAAATAGAAAAGCAAACCTTTAATCCAGTGCAAACAGCAGTTTAGTTGGACAAACACAGGTAAGAACAAAGTTATTCACACCCACGCAGATATAGATTTAAAATTATGTATTCAACCCAAGATGTGCTTCTAATAAGAAACAAGACAGGCATTTCATAAAATATAATAAAGCCCAGTTTCATCTAAACAATTTATTAAGCCTACCTCTGGCAGGAGTGTGAAAAATGTTGCCCATAACTGTAAATTTTTACAAATAAGCAATTAAAATATCCCAAAAGTTTGGCTTCCGAGCTAGTTTCAAACTAGTGTGACTTGCCTTTGATATTTCTCACCAAGGCAAGAAATGCTATGTAAAATATGTGAGAGTGCTCATTAGAATAAATCTGTTATGAATGCAAGAGTCTGATCGTCCTTACCTCAGAAAAAAATTTTGCCTCAGGGGACAAGCTTTATGTATGTTTTTCAAAGAGATACAAGATAAAGCAATCATTAGCATCTTCTTGGTATGAGCTGTGACCAGTACCTCTGAAAACAATACTTCCAATGACATTCCACTGTTTGATTCGCTGCAGTAACCTTGGCAATTGCCTCAATCACAGCAAATTTATTCCAGTCACACCACCACCACAACCTCCCCTCCTTCCCTGAGTTGTATCGGGTCTAAGCATTGTACCGCTGGCCTTGATTTACCCTGACTATCAGCCAAGCCCAAATATTTTCCGGTCCCCAGACAGGTATCTGTCTGCTCCTGCTCCCAAAATGGTCAAAGTTGTGGCAGATTCGGTCCTCCTTGATCACCATATTCAGACATGATGTCATAGCAAAGAGGCTGTCTTTGCTTATATAACAGCTTCACATTGTTTTGGACAAAATTGGAAATGTTTGCCTTATTGGCAGTATTGTGTACAATGCAGTAGAAAAGTGTGGTTTTTCACATTTTATCATATTACAACCACAAACTTCAATGTGGTTTTGGGGATTTTATGTGGCAATTACATAATTGGGAAGTGAGAAGTGAAATTACTCGTCTTTTTCCATGTTGTTTTCACTCAAAAAGCAGTCCCTTAGCATTATATTCTCACCAGATAAAGTACATGAATCTATGGAGTTTTCATATGACAAAATGTGGAAAAGGTCACTGCTAGGCACTGTAAATAATAAGATCTTCCACAAAGATTTCAACTTTCCATTTGAGCACAAATGTGTTGCCACCAGGATATAAGGTCGAATTTTGAAAGTACTTGGCCAATATCGGCTGCTCTCAGTTTCAGCTCATAGTTGAATAAGGAAACAGCATCTGCTGCTTGCTGCCGTTGTGCTGCAGATTGCTGTTACCACTGACTCTCTCTATTCAAAGGGCCGTGTAAGTAGCTCCATCAACAATAACGGATGCTGTGACGCCAGGCAGGTAGTCTAATTTCCACCACCTCACTTTTTGTAATGCACAATTAATGAGCCGTCTCACACAGGTTAGACGAGGTCTTTTAAACTCTGAGACATTTTCAAGAGCATTATTTAGAGTCTTATTTGCTCTGGCAGACTGGCCTCCTGCAGGATGAAATGTTATACTTTTTAGTTTGAAGCTGTTTCTTTGTCAGTTTTATACAAAATCATAATCCAAATTTCATAGGGTGCTCTGTTGGGAAGGTTTTGATGAATATATAATTGACAACTGATTGCCGTCATCTCACAGCATGCAGGTCATGGTTTAAAACCCAGAGCTGTCAGGAAAGTTTTTATTCGTCTGTGTTTCAAACTCGTACATTCTCTCCTAGTTCGTCTGAGCTTCACAGTAATTCTCAAAGACTCCAGATGGTGGGTGAGAATGTACTGAAACTGTAACAAATGTCTTTAGGTGCAACTGTGAGTGGTTATCCATCTTCATATCGGAAATGGGTGACCCACATATGCCATGCAAAACCTTCTGTCGTAGTTTGAACACCCTGTCTTCAACGACCCTGAACACTGTAACAGGCAGGCGGATGAATAGTTTTTGTACAAGACAGAATCTGATTTTAGCAAAAACTTTTAATGTTTATTCAAATACTTACAGCTTTTTATTTATCATCATTGGCAAATTCATCTGCAAAGCATTCATAATCTAAGTTCTGAATGGATTTTTATCAGGGGGAATGATGTATGGCTCATGTAAAGTAATGGTGACTTTGGGGGAGGTAAGTTGAATCTACAGCGGGAGGTTGTCTTATACCAAAGGCATCTGTGTGGGAGTGGCTGTAATTGGCTGCAGTGTGGAATTGTCTCATTAATATGTGGCCCTGGGGAAGGAGACGACCAACTTCTCCCCTCTGTGTTTGGATGTTTGACTGGATCTTCATTGATGCTAAATGCAGAGCTCGCAGAAAACCCCATGCGTTTTTGCCCGCTTCGTTAAAACCAAGAATATGAATATTAATGTAACACAGTCTCTGAGTCGCACTAATAGATTGGCGTCAGAAGTCTGAAAGGCCTTTAACCCTGATGTCTGGATGGCTCTAATGGAGCTTTTGTGATATGGGCTAAACTTGCAGGATGGGATGGTTCATTGGTGTGTGGCTTACATTTTATATACTGGTTTGCAGAGTCTCCAAACACCTTGAAAATGTACAGGGTGCATAAAATGCAATGCAACGCATAAAATGTGACATTTAAATGTTTCAGTCTATCAAACATGTTCCTGGTCCTATATGAAAACATAAATACCCAATAGTTAAACTATGAGTAAACAAATTTTTTTGGAAACTTTAATTTCACTTGCCAAACCCACCACACCACAGAACTGCAGGATCAAAAATCACTTCAACAGAGCCTGTTTGACCACATTAGTAGGCTAAACGATCTAATAAAGTAACATATCATGCCTCAATCTACAGAAATTCAAGAACAAATGACAAAATAAATTTGTTGACATCTTCTCATTTGAAAGCATTGCAAGACTAACAAAGTAATTTTGAAGGATTTGTGATAACAGAGAACCGTGTTAAGGGGTAAGAGAGGCATAAAGAAATTAAGAAAACCTGGGACAGTGACAAAACTTTCCCTGACAAAGTGCATCAACGACTCATCCAAGAGGTCACTAAGGTCACTAAAATAACTTAGATCAATATTTAAACTCCTCCAGGCCTTATATACCTCAGTTAAGGTCCATGATTCAGCAAAGAGAAAGATACCTGACAACAATAACATCCACTTTCAGTTTTTAACTTTAAAATTGATTTCTATTTCACTATGCATTATACATCTAAAAAGAGTGTTGAGGGTTTAAATATCATCTTGTTTGTTCAGTAGTTTCAGCTCTCAACAAAGCACCAGAGTTCAAAGACACCCAGATAAGCTTTACACATCTCATGGAGTTGAGGGATGAGTTTGTTTATGTTCATATCCCTCCACCAGACCATGCCACCCTGGGCAGTCAGCCATATCACCCATTTCAAAATCTGTCATCGGTTACATAATCAACTACAAACACTTCATTTAGGGTGAGTGAATAGACTGGAGCAAACTACTAATATGTCAGTCTCTCCACTGGACTGCTATCTGTCTGTGATGAGCGGATGAATAATTAATCACAGAATACATAGAAGCCTCACTAGGGAGCTGCTCTGTATCCTCCGAACAGAAAACCACACAGGGACAGTCAAGGTCAGATAAAATAGGTTTCTTTGCCGACCATGTAAGAATAAAGACACTGAAAAATACTTATAATTGGTTTAAACACTGGCTCCACACTAGCCCTGCGGTCATATTGGCTTCTCTTCCAGCTGAATTTCGGCAGAATTAATGAAACTTCAATTAACCATCAGGGGTCCATCATCTGCCTAACCTTCCTAATCTACTGTGATAGAAGCAGTTAAAGAATCAGCAGATCCAATTTATACTATCCCTCCAAGTAGTCAGAGTGAGAGTATTGGGTACTGGTAGTTATAACAGTGACATGCTTTCCCTGTCAGAGTGTGCAATGTTGCATCATGCAGTGTCACACTGTTTCTGTTTAGCCTCCCCGATAATTTGTAGCTCTATAAACACTGCCACATTATAGAGCCGATGTCACACTGTTTAATAGAATCTGACCCCTGATGGTTAAATTATTTAGGTGCTTTGAAGAGAGGAACCCAGCGAGCCTCCTTAATTGATACGCCCTCACACAAACGCTCCCGCTGCTGTGAAAGGGTGCGCTGATCAGCAGCGCCGCGGAGGCCTTTTGGGCGCATTGTCATCCTTCCCTCAGCAAACGGGAGGCTTTATAACGAGCGACCACCCTGTTTTCCGTAGCATTGTTTGCAGCTCAGCTATCCACAGCTGGATTTCAGGACCAGGTGGAGTATTCATTATGCTGCCTCAGTAAATAGGATGAATCACTGTAAAAGATTTTCTTTGCGTCCTACATCATTTCCCAATTACCATTTTGCTGATGCTTCTTGTCACACATCATTTGCGTGGTTAGTCTCCAGCACAGTTTTGCCAAATTATCTTAATTCAGGTTAATTATGAAGGGAAAAAGAGTTTGTTATTGATTGCACTGTCTGCGCGGCGGATTTAAACGGATTAATCAAAACAGGTTTGAATTTGTGAATTCTAGCACATCTGCGTTGATGCAAACATGCAACAAAATGGCACCAGTGTAAAGCTGCTAATCAAAACATGCAGCATTCTGTTAAGTTAAATATTCATTAACCAAAGCACTTTTTGAATACATTTTATTTCTAATTTTTGCATCAAGAATCACATGTAATTCTGAAAAAGCTGTCCCCTGCGTGCAAGTGGGTTCTTGTGCAGAAGCCAAAATGTGCCGAGTGAAATATTTATCTTACCATTAACATATTAGTGACTTATGCTTGCCTAAGAAATTGCTCTGTAATCCTACTCCCTGTCTCCCTTCCAAGGCTAACCACAAAACATTGGAAGGACTTAAGGCAGCTCTGGCCAGGGAACAACAATGAGCCAATTGCCATTTGTTAGCTCCATGGTGTGCAGGTAATAACATAACAACATAATTGGCACCCTTTCTTTTAAAGAGACAATCGCTCAGAAATATTACATCCAAGCCAAGCTGCAGGCTGCATGTTGCGCTGAGTGTTTCTACCGCGGTTATGAGTCGGACATTTCCTACAAAAATGAAAGCATTTTTATATTGGACATTTTAATGGATCTGATATTTGATGTTTGCTTCAGGTCAAAGGTTTCTGATTAAACTGACAATGTTCAGTCCCAAGGACATAAACAAATAAATAAATAAACATCAAGAGGGCTTCTGTTGTGCTGCTCAGTTCAGAGAAGAAAGTATTAATTTCTCCCCCTATTCACATGCTGAACCTGTAGACAATAATCAGATTATCCATATATTTATTAGAAATCAAAGCACATCTTCACAACTGACTTACTTGAATGTTCTTGTCTGTTTCATTATGAAGACTTCCTAAGGGAAAATGGCTTCTATATAACAGTATACAGTAGCTTGGTAAACTCTTCACACTCCTGGAAGTTTTCAACCTGAGGTCATGTCAAAACCACAAACTTCAAAGTATTTTATGGGGGTATTTTCTGATAGACAAACACAAAATAATGGATCATGTCAAAGTGAAACTATTTGTTGTGGATTTGTATTTAGCCTACTTTTATTCTGATAGCACTAAAATAAAATAACCTTCAGTTAACATCCATACAGCAGTTCTGAAAATGCCTCTGAAGTTTGCTTGAGATTAAAACTGAGCAAACAGCATCAGGTCAGGGATTAAGTCACAGAGACATTTACAGGAAAGTTAGTAAGAATAACATTCATCAGAAGAGCTGTCAAAACATTCATTGTAACTCTGGAGGAGCTGCAGAGATCCACAGCTTAGGTTGGAAACTGATTAAAATTAACAGTGAAATCTGGACAATGGGAGAATACATCTATTGTCTAAAAAAAAAAAGGCTGTCAGACGTCACATTTGTAATGTGTCAAAAGCCAAGTTTGGCACTGCAAACCTGGAAACGTGCTCTGGTCAGGTGAGCTAAACATAAAACTGAATATCACCCTGACAAACATTCCCTACTGACTGCTGCAGGGAGCCTTTCATTCATGGATCAAAACTTGAGATGAACTCACAAAGAAGGAAATACATTTCATACACTTCCTAGAAATTGCTAAGGGAGGCTGCACTGTGATGCATTTGGTATCACCTTGTAACAAGAAGGTTTGAGGTTCGACGCCCCCAATGACCCTCCAAGGAGAAGGGGATAAAGATACAGGTGACGATAAACCAGGGACTCTGTTAAAAATATTCAGAATATTTTATGACCTGGTTAATAAATGTTCTCAAAATAAAGGTTTTGCTACGATAATGAATATAATAAAATAATAATTGATTTTAAAGCTTTTTACTCATCTTCACCAAGAGTGGCATTAATTGTGGAGGGCACTGAATAAATTGTCCCAAAACAAAATTAGTTGAATATATTCTTGTCTACTTCACCGCAGAGCAGCTTGTGAGCTCCTCATATTCACCCACATTAAAATGCCAGCTTCTTTTTTAATTTCCATGCTCAGAATAGAGCATCTATTTGTCTATTTACATGTGTCTATGTGTAAATTTGCACAAAATAAATATCAACTTCACCTCACGGATGAAGTGAAAATGTCTCATTTGAATAAGGAATGTCGGCAGCGCCAGGAAAGTCAGCCTCCTGAAAGATATAAAACTTCCCCTGGAATATTGTCACATAAAATATGGCACTTAAAAATTGCTTCTGACCCGAAAAGACAAAAATTTGCTACCAGCATGATTTCAAATTATTTTCCACCGCTCAAAGCAAACAGCTAAGTGTGTTTGGTATTATTTAGAAATCAACAGGGGACTACACTAAAAGTAGATGCTAATTCATTATCATCATTGCAGATTGTCATTTTTTATGTTTAGGACGATTAATCTTATTTCCAAACTGAAGCCTTCTCTTTGCGGTAAGCGTACGGACAGGTGTGGTGAAACTCATAGGTGTCAGTAGGGAAACGGTGATTTAATGCTCGCTCCATATGCTTAATCATGTAAAACACACAAACATGGCGGTGATTTGTTGGCTGCCAGTCTCACCCGCATTCAGAGCAAGCCATTTGATAGATCAAGCCAGCTGGATTTTCACGCCTCCATTTTAACTTGAAAGTCATTAATCCATGCCTGTCTCTGTGCTTTTGTTTTGTAGTTAGTTTGACAGAAAACAATAACGGTGATAGGAAAAAAAAAATCCCCAATTGCTTTCATTCTCCAGCAGTGATTTTCTCTTTCAGACAAAATCAAATGGAACCCACACAGAGTTGATCTATTCCTGTAAACATTTTAATGAGGTGTATTGTGTAATATTATTGTGAATCAGTTGTTCATTGTACATGATTCTTCTCACACGAAACAAGAGCAATATAAGAAATAACAAAAGAAACCAAATGCAAATCTCTTGATTAGATTAATCTAACACCTCAGCTTTCCAAGAAAAAAAGCGCACAGAGAAACTGGCTGGTGAGAAAGGCTTGATAACGCCATATTTTTCCTAGAAGGTAATACACCATAATTATTACCACGTCAACTCTCAACAAAGCACTTTGGTGTTTAAGCTCTTTCTGATGTAACACTCGCCTACTTCTTGTATCATCGAGTCCCAGAGGGGTCAACAAAATAAAAAGCCACAATGGAACAAAAGTCATGCTAACAGCTAAAAATAAAGTTATACTAAAACAGATATTCTACACTGAAATGTTATGCTAAAATGTAAGTTTTGAAAGTTACATTAAAAAGGAGTTTTCGGTAAAACAATATTTATACCAACATGTAAATTCTGATGAACTGGATTTATTGATCATCTTGGTAGCATAGCTTCTATTCTAGCAACATCTTTGTTGAGGTTTTTATTACGTTAAAAAGTTCAGTCCACGTGATTCACATTTCTGGAGCCACATTTGCAAGTCCGTTTTGCAATGTATTTGGTAAATATTTTGTGGCCTTCATGTTGATCTAATAATAATTTGCGATTCATCCGAGATATTTCTAGCTATTTAATTCAGGATTTGAAAAGGTTAAACTTTTCTGGAGTCTGAGTCGGACAAATATCAAACAAATGAAATGTCAGAGTTGGTACCCCTGCACAAATGAAATCTCAGGGACAAAACCCTCCCTCACCTGGCTCATCACCTCCATGGAGCCATATTTGTAGTTGAACATAATCTGACAGACCAAATAGGCTTTCTTTCATTGTGCTGACCCATTAGCACCTTGTTATTTGAACTGCTGAATGAAAAGTGCAAGGAACTTTTGCACCCATTGCAGAGAATTAAGGTCACAAAGTTAAATTTTCAGGTGTTTTTTTCTCCATCTTTGGGCTCCTGGTTGTGCTGTCTCTTGTTTCCGCTGCCTGGCACAGAGCCCCGATTCCTCCCAGTGTGGACATTTTCCCGTGCACCAACTCCCGACTATCAAAACAACAGTCATTAGGCAAATTTGCTTTGGTGCAGGATTACGTTAATTATCATGGAATTATCACTTCATTAAAGCAGGCAGAGATAAATTAACTGTGATGAAACGAATGCAAAATGAGGAAATAATGATCATGCCAGGGAAAAAATCCCCCAAAAATAAATAAAAAAATAAAGAGACTACTCGTTGAAGGAAATCAAGTCATTGTGTTCCAGAGAGTTGATCCCTCTGAGGCAATGCAGAACAGCACAACATGACGGAGCAAGTGGGACTCCACAGAGAGAGGAGTTAGGACCACCCACCCCTTTACCCAGTGCGATCCAATTTTCCTGCCGGAGCCTTGACAGAGCCCGTAGTCTCGGCTGCAAATTGTGAGTGTCATTAATCATGCCAAATCCCACTTTTAATGAATGCCTGCATATACCCAGTAGCACTCTCTGTTTCCGGGCAAAAAAGCCTTTGTTGCTACAGCAAAACTGGAGAGGGAGTTTCTTTTACTACTGTAAAGATATATAAGTACTTCATACTCATAATCAGGCTTTTATTGAGCTAACTGCAGTCATGGTGAAATGATAGTGGTGAGCTGACACAGCCCACTCTGCTTTATTATAGGGGTAGTGGCTGGCCAAAGAACTAATACCCCTGTTTATTTATTGTTTTTTTCATTTTTTGTCACATTATTATAACAAATTAACAACAAACAAAATAATGTTTAGTTCTAAAGCAAAAATAAAATGAAAAAACTAAGAAAAAAGAATGAAACACTTTTTGTACTAAGCTCCTTTTACCCCCATGCACCTAAATAAAACCCTGTGCTATCACTTACCAATTAGAGTCCAGTTGCATGTAATTTGACAAGAAAACCATTAAGTCTTACTTTACTCACAAATCTGCTTTTTATGTAGGAGAGGCAAGATAAAAAGTAATTGTTGAAAGAAAAATATTTATAAATTCCTTTGCATCTGGAAACATCTGTGAAGAAAATTCAGCATGCAAAACAATAAAGTAAAACTTTTTTTAAAAATTTGCTTTTTTTTATGTGGCAGCTGCACATCACTCCTAAACCACAATCAACATCGTGAAACATAGTGATGGTAACATCCTGCTGTAGGGACGTTTTCTTAAGCAGAGGAAGGGAAGCTGTTCATTTGACGGGAAGATGCTAACTACAGGAAAATCCTGAAGGCTTCAGAAGTGACAAGACCTATGACATGTTCTCTGACTGAGGTTGAGGAATTTTCCAAAAGATTTGACAAATGTTTCAGTCTCTAAGTGAGCTAGCACAAAATACTAACAGATGAAAGTGTAGCCAAAAAGTAGCGCTGCAAAGTGTTAAGTCAGATGGAATAAAAAAAATAAAAATCCATGGCAAACTTTCCAGACTCTTGTTTTGTGAAATCAATATGTTCCTTCAATCCCGCTTTACAGATCGGCACCACTTTCTGTCTATCACAGAAAATCCAGATAAAATGCAACAATTTTTGTGGTTATGACATGACAAAATATGAAAAAGCTCAATGATTCAGGATACATTTGCAAGCCCCTATGTATGCTTACAAAAGCAGGAATTACATGTGCAAAAGTGCAGCTGTCATTTCTGCTCCATCTTTGTAAAGAGAAATTTAGCACATTTATTCTCAGACTTGTCTATAAACCAGTGTGTGACATCTTGATAAATTAATCATTCTGCATCCATAGTTTTCCTCTGTGGAAGCGAGGAGTGGTTGTGATGAATCTGAAGCATTGTTACAGCAGGGTTTTTTTGTTTTAATGAAACTATCTGGATCACACAAATCGCTTTGTCACACCACCAGCTCCCCGGGAACAGAAAAATAACATCCTCAGAGTGACAAGTTATTCTTTTCTTGTGAGATTTTCCCCCATCCAGACAATCATTTAAATGATTGCAGCACAAGGACAGTGGTCTCTGTTTGATTTACTATCATGAAAATAATCATATTTCTATGGTGGCATTATGCAGTAGCAGGGGTCTTAGCAATATTCACTGATTCGCAATGTCTAAAAAACAAAGTGCTCCTGTTAAGGTCCGTCGTCTGTTTGTGAGAAATATATTGTGGAAGTGTGATAAAGGAAAAATATTGCCTCAAATTATGCTTGACCTTTTATCTCCCGTGTAATTTATTTGTGCACTCAATCTTCTGGGTAAAACCGCATTGTTCTGTTGCTTGTTATGCAGCAGGTGTGATGATCGGTTTGTTGCTTATTCTCGAGGCTTCCAGCTCCAACCACCTATTTCAAACACACTGACAAATTGCTGTCCTACAAACCAGAAAAGGCTTTTATCCTGCTCAAGTGTTGTATTTTGTTGATGTTGGGGGCAGCCTTAGAAATAGTTCCTATAAATTTGACCATGTGGGTTTTTTTTAAAGAATGGCTCAGATGCCTCACCAAAAGTCCAATAAGGTCTCGTTTATGCCGATGGTGACCGTATTAAAGTTCTTAATTTTTGTTTTCATTCGCACGTGAAAATGGCTGAAAATAGATGCGTTATTCTACAACCGTACATCTTTGAAAAGCAGAAGTGGAGCCTCCTGCATAACTAACAAGAATATAGCAAGTTGTTTCTGGATGGTAAGTCAATGACAAAACACTTCTCTTTTCCAGTAGCCATTGTACAGCGGAAAACTAGCTGACCACATGTACTGGAGCTCCGCTTGGGTTGCTAGGTGAGGGGCAGTGCTGGCTAATTTGTGATGTTACATTCTGAAGGATTTTTAAACAATTCATTTTCCAGACACTGAAATCTTTAACTTAATGCCAAAAAACAGCTAGATGGTTTTTTTTTTTCAAGTGCTTAGGTTGTTTTTGGAAATAGTAGAAAGCCAAATGGAAGCACAAAGTGTGCAAAATGTCATTGTTTTGCATCATAGATCCCCTTTAATGTCTCCTGGTCTTGTTGGGACACCTAAATATGTCCCATTAGGGCGAGCAGACTTTAGTTCTGAGGCATTTAAATATGCTTGTTTTTATTCAGGTATAGTTTAGGGATTATTTCTCTCATCCCTGTGTTTTCCCTATGATATTTAAGTTGTTGTGTTATCTCCTCCAATATTTCTTTGCAGTTGTTATATATTCTCTTCATCATTTCTAGTCATTTTCTCTCATATCCACAGTTCATGCTTTCCGGAACTACTCTTTATTCAGTTATGTAGACTCACCTGCTCTTTAAATCACTTATCACTGCTCAAAGTATATATGTTTCTTCTCTTCCTTGTCCTTATATTCACCCCTCACGCTATTCTGCTGTTGGTTCTCATCATGTTCTCATGTTCATCTCTTTAATGATCCATGTTTTGCCTAATACCCGTGGCCTACTCTAGGGCAAAATAGTTTCATTGCAATGGCATGCTACACATTTGACACTGACATATACAATTAGATCACTGTATAATCAGGACTGCCACTGATTTTTTTAGACTTGTTGAAAGAAATTTCACCATTAGTGTAAACAGTTCAACTGTAATTTAGATATTGTAGCAATGACCCAATAATAACGTTAATTAGCCTCACCTTCATGCTATGCAGACACTTCACTCCACTCAGGATGCTTGATGCTTGAAACTGAAGGAGAAACTGTGGGAGTCACTTTCTTTCTGATTAATCTGAAAGAAAGTAAATATGCACATATAAATATACATATTTACAAGAAACATTTTTTTTTACTTTCCTATTTATATTATGCTGCAGTCTAGATCCAGAACTGTAATTTCCACTGACGCAATTCCAAGGTTCTCTTACTATTCAAGACGCCTTTTAAAAATGCATACTTATAAAGCACAAACACACATACTTAAAATATGTGGCAGGAATTTATGTTGTACAAAATTCTATTAATTACATTGCTTTCACAACTAAGCAAAGCAATTTTTTCCAAAATATCAGCGTGTGGATGGAAAGATAGAAAACAGTGTAACAGCAACTTTGTGGATTAGATTCCTTTACTTTCTTTAATCCATTTATATGTTGTTTTGGACTCTTTATCATAGGTGTGTATATGTATTCAAACTAGCGTAGATTAGAGAAAATTAACAGAAAATTTGTACTAGTGCACACAATTTTTGTTTAAAAAAATGCACAGCATGTTTTATCATTATCAAATAAACCTTTCACAAGAGCTATAAGTCTAATTTAATTGTCAAGAATAGTTTCTGCTCTGCAGATATTCATCAGGGCCAGGGATTGGATTAATAGCAACACGAAAGCTTTAATGTAGCATTCTCTGAATCCCTCATAATAGTTGTGCATTAAAAAAAAACTAGGTTTATTTCAGAAACATAGACACATTGTGGTTAGAAAGCAGTCTGTTGAATTTGAGATTAGGTTCCCATGTGAGTTGCTGAAGAACGACATAAGAATCACCAGAGATAGGGGATTCAAACATCCAACACTGACAACTTTCTTTAGTGAATCCCTTGCCTCTTTCCCCCTCTCTCCCTCCCGAGCCGTAATGGTGGTATAACCCAGGTCTTCCATTGTTTGAGTGTTTCTGGGGGGAGAAAACCTCACACCAGGCAACTTATTCTTCATGAGGTCACATTATACAAAGACACTTACTCCCCATGGGGGACCAACTCTGCAGGTTTTTCTCTGCCTCCTAAAAGCCTTGCATTGTTAGACCAAAGTTGCTTTGGCTACAGGAGGCAGAATACAGCTTTCTAAGGACAAAAAGGGGGCCATAATCAATTTTAACAAGGAACACTAAAGCTTGGAAATTTAAATAAGGCTTTGAGGAGCAGCAAGCTCGGTGTTTGACAACAAAAGTATGGCCAGTAGAATATTGCGGATAAGGATGTTATCCAGGAATAGTAAGTCAGTGGCAAGGCCACAAGTGTTGGTAAATCTTCAGCTTTTATATGCAGTACAGGCGAATACAATACCACAGCATGGAGACTTATACACTAGGCTGATTATCCTGGTGTCGAGTAACAAATTACATAAACCACCCACAAGAAATCTGTGAAGATGCATTGTAATGATGCAGCTACTTGAGTACTTTCTTTCTCTTCGCACCCTTTTTTTTTTGAGCCAGTATTTAATGCTGTCCCTTTGTGCTGTGGAGAAAATTGTTTTGAACAATTTATACAAGTTTGGCCCAACATAAAAACGTGTCCAATTTCCTCTGCCTGTACCACTTTAAGCTACACACACCTGTAGACAAAAGCTCCAGGCTCTCCGTTAGCTTTTGTTCGGAGATTTAAATAACGCAGGGAACAGTAAGCAGCGTGCTCTCTGCAAACTGTTCCAATTTCAGCTCCGAGTAATCTCTCATTCTTCTCTGCGGAGAGCTGAAATCCATTCAACCTTTTCTTGTCATTGACTCGCCAAATATCCACAATGGTATTTATTCAGAACTCCAATGTAAACAGAAGGACTATGTACCACCTAATCATCTTAGACTCAGCTTAAGTTCCTTATGATTTGCTTTATATAAGTACAAGATGTCCTGTATGAATTATAAATTGAACCAACACAAAAGTTCTAATAAGAGGTAAAAAAAAATTCTAATTGACACGTGGCCACATTAAGGTGATCAGACTGAAGAACAATTTTTAGGATGAAGTGGAGGCAACTTGTGTATCAAGCTTGCTTTGCAATATTTTGAGCGCAGAAAAAATCCTTCACATACAGAGGAAAATTCATTACGACATGCAGATCAAAACTGGTAAATATATTAATCTTTTCTCACTAATATGTTCATCATACCAGTATGAGCATACAGCATATATTTTTCATTAAGAAAGATTTCGCAGTCACATTTTTATTTGGATTTGAATAATAAAGTGGTTTGGATTATTTAACTAGCATTTACAGCACTTTATTCTCTGTGCACTTTCTATTATATTGTTTAACTACATCCAATGATTTTAATTAAACCAGTTTGATCATGAATATCCTCAAAGGGGCCAATTGTAGCAGAATGTATAGATAAAACTACAAACAGTTAAAATATTATACCCTCATTTGGCTGTTTTAGTAATGCTAGCCTCCCTAGCCAAGCTAATTGCTACAATAAAACGCTAAGGAAAGTCTAGCCTCATTTTACATTGACTACTCACATACACAAAAGAAGTTTGACAATGCATCTGCTCCTAATTAAGATTATTGCTCACTGTTCATGGCAGGAAGGCTGGAAAATATTTTACTGATGACATTAACAACACTTTAAAATAAGAGTTCATGTCCAAGCTACAAAAGACTCAACAACTGGATCATATATTATACAAAATATGAAGTCATATTTTGGTTGCAGTAGCCACCAAATTAAGGCATCTGTAATTCTTTTTTAATTTTTTTTTACACTTTCATCTAAGCCAGTTGCTGATTACAGCATTTGAAACAAATACAGTTGTGTATGTTCACTTGCTATACAGTTATTTATAAAAAAAACATGTAAACTGTTTTGCTTGTGGAAAAAAGGATTTGACACAGTAAAAAGAAAACAACTTGAACCATAATAAACGGATGCAAATCAAATGGCATGAAGCTTGAAAACACACTGGCACTGATTATATTTTGTGTAAGAGAAACTTAATTGTCAAATTATCTCGAGAAGCAGAACATCTAGTAACACTTGAGAAAACAAAGAGGTTGAACTGTTTTAAATGTTTTTCAATATGTGCCACATTCGAGGAAACGTCTCTTGTCTTGAAATAAGACGAGATAGCAGTTTCAGTCATGTGCGGTGACATCTAAAGTAGTACTTTTTTCTTTTGTATTGATCTCACTAACACTAGAAGCCAGTTTTTCTGCATCTAAAAGAATTTTTAAAATATTTATACCACTTATGAGCTAAAATTCAACAAAATTTATTTGTTTTGCTCCTCCCGGAGGTCAGCAAGGTCAGAAAATGTCCCTGTGCCAAGGGTAATATAAATCGTTGACAAGCAGAGACTTTGGGTCAAATAATCACCCCTTTGATAATCCATGTCCATGGATTGGGCTGGTGAGATTCATTGCAGCACTCCTTCTGACAATAATGGAGGCTTTCAAAGGCCACAGTCTTTAATTTCTAGTCCCTGCCATCAGCGTTTTTATCCTCTGGAGAAGGGGAGGTCAACTACCCCTGTTCCACAGCCCTAGAGCCGGCATTCTGGGCATTAAGGGCTGGGAGAGGTGACAGAGGTCAGGCTGTGATTGCTGCTGGAGATGGCTGACTGACGAGTCCCGAGGCTCATCGGACCCTTCCCAGACAAAGACGCTTCACAGAGCAGCTCCCAGGTCAGTCTTTATCGGGGCATCACTAATGGTTATGATATGATCTGTCTAGCATCACTTCCAATTAAAGCTTGTTGGGGAATGTGGCAGACACTGCTGCTCGTCTCACTGTGTGGACTATTGTTTGAGCCACTCATTTCAATGGCGATCAAAGTTCTATTGTGGCTCCCACAAAGGGAAGTGGATACTGGCCGGGCCTATTAGATATGTAGCCATGGTGGGGAGATAGAGAGGGTAATCAGTCTTCTTACCGATAGCAATGACCACTGTGACAAAGACTAACCTCTGCAATACAATATCAAGCTATAACAAAAGACTTATTCTTGTTCAGATTGCCTAGCATTTCAGCAAGGAGAAATACATTCTTTTAACTTTCAATATTCTCTGAAAAACTTTTTTTCAGACCTCACACCAGTCTCCAAGCTAATATCCTATTCTTGGAACTCGCAACTTTCAAATGACTGTGACTGCAGCAAAAGCTTGAAGGTGGCAAAGTCTGAACATGTCATCCCAAGCAGAGTGAAACCCCTGAATCCACCAAGGACTCAAATCTCCTCCAGGTCCAGACTGACAGCTCTGCAGGTGTTACTTAGGGATACACACTCTGGCCCGATTCAATTTCCAGCCAATAAAAGATGTAAAAATACACGATAAAGGAAATTGCCCAAAGACTGATGAAATGATAACACATCTCTTGAGAAAATAATTTATAGTTTGAAAATGTCTATTATGAGTGTGAGTGACAAAGATTAGATGTCAAAGTATATATTAGTATATATTATATTTTTGTACCATACCCAACTTCTCGACTCAGATTCTGGATTCCTGACCGCCCCACCTGCTTTTCAGTGATGGAAATGAGAGAAGAAATGTCAGTTTGAACTTTTTAAAGTTAGAGGAAAGTGTCTTTTTCCAAAAGAGATAGTGTGCCCCACAGTGTGAAGGCATTGGCACAGAAGAACCAAACTGGAAATCCACACTGTATTCGATTCCATTCACCTGATTTATATGAAACTAGCTAAAGAGAAATATCATCTTAAGGCAATTATTAATTTCTTATCCTCCACCACACCAATCCTTTAGTGATAATATAGGAATTAGACGATGCACAATGTTACAAAATTCACATAATCTCAGACTTATTCTTGCTGCCATTGTTTATATATTGCAGAAGCGACAATGGACATCACAAAACATGCAAGGCTAATTTTTGGAGCACAACACTGAGCTTACTGTACAGAAATGACCTCAGTAGCCCCCAATCTCACTCCAACCGAACACTTTTGGGATTTAGTGGAAAAGGATTCAGTTATATTGCAATACAGTCAAATTCACAATATGATGTAACACCAACTGGTTAAATATTATCCATGCCTATCTAATTGCACTAAGTCACTAACGTAGGAGAAATCAGTCTTCCTAAACATGCATGTGGCGACTGTAGGAGGTAAAAACTCCCCTTTAACAGGACTGATATAACAGAAAAACAAAAAAGTACTGAGCTAGCAGTACTATGATGGGAAATGTACACTCTGGGAATCCCCCAGGCTTGGAGTCAAGGCCAGTTCTTACAAGACAAAGACTAAATGTTTAGAGCTTGAGTAATATTTAGATTTGTTTTTCTTGTTTTTTTTTTTATTGTACACCACAAAATGTAAAAATCTATATATAAAAAAACAATTACTCAATTATAACCACTTCTTTGTATTAAACTAACAACTGTCAGAATAAGCCAATATTTAAGTTATGAAATGCAGCCGCACAATCACTAAACTCAATTCATCAGCATGCATTGCACAACAGTTATCTGAGAAATTTTAAAAAATAGTAAGAGAGGAATAAATGCTGATTTACCAGAGATCTAGACCAGGAAAAAAAAAAAATCACAAACACACTCCCTGACATCACAGTTTCTTCGTCTTAAGGTTTTGTCACTGAATTAATTCCTTCTTCTATGTCTTAAATTAAAATGTTTAGCTTTCAAAATGCTCATAAATGTTACCATTTAAGATGAAACCAGTATAATTTTATGGTTTTGAGTATGAGCTGCTTCAGAGCGTCAGACACATTGGCCGTCAACCTAATCCAATTCTGAACTTCCACCAGAGGTTAGTGAATGGAGTTGTTGGTCATAATGAGGCGGCAGCAGCTGCAAGCCCTTTTGATAGAATGAGGTCACTGGAGCAAGAGCTATCAGTGTGTCTGATTGGGGGGTTGGCTGAGCGCAGATCCCACTCAAAAGAACAGACGACAAACTATTTCATATTGAAGGAATGTCAAGCTGCAAGCTCTCCTCCTGCTTTTTGTCAATGCACAAATACACTGAAATGAATCACTGTAATTGTTCTATGTTTACCCCGGTCACCATTTTACAACGTGATAATTAAAACATTAATAGGATCTTAATGGGCTGTATGTCCCGGTAACCTTTGCTATAAACCTCAGCATGATGTAGAAGACTTTCTGTGACCAGTAAGAATAAAGGGTAATTAAATATGTGTGCACAAGAAGCAGTTTGGGAATTTCCTGCATTAAAAACGAGGTTTAGAGGTTGCACATGTATGTATAATGAACAACACCTGCAACATTGTGTTGAGGTTAATGACAATCAAACTAGATTTTCTATCTGAAGTTTAAACTGCCTACTTTGCCCTTCAGATAGAGGCAGGACTGTGCGTTTGGTGAGGTTTGTTATGGAAACCCAGGGGTCTAAACAGTGCTGAAAGGGCATGAGTAATTCATATGAGTGGGGCAGGGCTAGAACAGTGGTATTGCCCATGAGAAGAAAACATAGCTGGAGGAAACAAGATCTTCCTTATAGACTAATGGATGTGTTAGCAAGTAAGCTTTCAGACCAGCTTTCATGTTGGCTCCACCAGGGGGTATAGAGGGAATGGCAAATTAATTATAGAAATGAAGCCAGTCTGTTTTTTTTCTTATCATAGAGGGCAGCTGTGTGTTTTCTTCCACTTGTATACTCCCTTCTCTTTCCAGTGCCAGAATGTGTCCTGTTCTGCGTCGTTTTTCTGCTGCTCTTTATCAATCCATGCTAACTTACTTAAGAGAGATACCTGCTGGCTGCGAGGGAGGTGAAAAGTGGAGCTTTTATCGAGTGAAAGTATGCTGAAAGTGTCGTAGGCCTGGCTGAGAAAAAAAATCTTGCTTTTCCACTTGTCTCATGGCAGTAGGAACTTTCCATGAAAAAACAGTTGACTGATGAATCAATACTTCAAGTAGAATCTGGTGTTTTAGTGACATCATACTGGTAACTGTGAAAGCAAATCACTGCTAGTGCATGAAGAGCCTCAATAACAGGCTACATGGCTCTGATCAGCAGCAGCATTATGGTGCTTTAAGAGACGTCTCAAATATGGCAGGTCTAACATGCTGTAGCAAATAAAATAAAATAAAAAAAGCATTATATCAGAAAACAACTCTAGTGCCGCTATAGAAAGTTTGCTCACTTTTAGGAACATTCACACATTTCTTCTCTGGCATTGTAATAAAAACTAACTAGAGACTACACAAAAATGATTTATAGGATTTGGTGTTTTACAGTGTTTATGATGTCTCCGATGTTATTGTTCCTATAGAAAGTACTCCAAATGTAAAGCTTCAGTCACTGTTTATGCTTTCTGCCTTCCTGCACTCACAGTGAATCTGGTATTACTTAATTAATTAATAATTGTTCAATATACATATATGTGTGTATATATACACACACACACAGATACAGCAGGGTTTCCCCCAGTGTATTTATAATACAGCTTATAATACACTCATAATACAGACCGC
>CAEFZY010030627.1:0-65761 GCA_903066815.1 Brachyrhaphis roseni
ACAATTCAGACTTTTTTTGAGAGAGACATTTAAACAGCATTTCAACAGCATTTAGCTGTTGCAAATCTGCAACATCTGCCTGGAGAGGGTTAATTTGTACTTTTTTGTTTGTTTAGGAACTCGCTCAGCAAATCAAAGGCTACCAGGAGCAAATAGCTTCACTGAACTCAAAATGCAAGATGCTGGCAGTGAAGGCCAAGCATGCCACCATGCTTCTGACTGTGAGTGACGTGGAAGGACTGCCTGAGGGGCTGGAGGACCTGGATGAGGAAAAGTCCAGGAAATCCTCAGGACAATCTGTAGTTGTAAGAGAATATTATCCAATTTCCAAACTGAAGAAATTAGGTTTTGTTATGCAATGTTGATTTTTCATATGGCTCTCAGTTCATCAGCCTATGAAGTTCTTCTGCTGTTTTAGTAATAAAAAAACTAAACATCCTGATTAATATTCTCCTAAAATCTTCTGTTGTTTCTCGCATGATCTGTCAGATGACGGCTGGCCGCTGTCACACTCTGTTGTCTCCTGTCACTGAGGAGTCTGGGGAGGAGGGCACCAACAGCGAGGTCTCCTCCTCTCCTCTGTGCCGTTCTCCTTCTCCTGTCTCTTACACTGAAGGCCCTATCACCAAGGTTTCTACCCTCCTCTGCTCTTTCCTAACACCAAATAACTGAAATATCTTTATGCTCAACTCTCTTCCCTGTGAACTGTGTGTAGTATAACTGTTGAGCGCTGCTTTCAGTAAATGAAAAACAAAAACAGAACTTAGCCACTGACATTGATTTCACTTTGCAGGTTTGTCATGAGTAGTAATGTGTTTGTTTGTTGTTTTCTGCAGCTTGGACGGGGAACCCTCACCAGAGCTCCGGTTCAGGAATTATACGACCCAACATTTGAGTCTGTGGCAAACTTAGATGACCTGCAGCGCTCATGGGAGACTTTAAAGAATGTGGTGTGTGAAAAGTACAAATTGTCTCATTTCTAATTAGCTTGGCATTTTGTTTAATCAGCAACATGGGTTCATTAAATCCTAGCATTTTAGAATATGACAACTTTGAATTAATATGTTGGGTGTGCAGCAATTTCTTTCTAGCCACTTGATTTCATCATATTAAAAATTTATCTTAGCAAGATAGTTAATCATAATGTAAGCTTCTTGGAAGTCTGGTTTATTAACAGTTTTATTACCACTGATGTTAATGACTTCCCAAATTGACCGTCTGTGTGTTAATACTCACTGACACACAGATAAGTGAGAAGCAGAGATCCTTGTACGAGGCTTTGGAAAAACAGCAGCACTACCAAGGTTCGCTCCAATCAATCTCCTCTAAAATGGAAACACTGGAGTCCAAACTCAGTGAGCCACTGGAGGCGGACAAAAGCCCAGACAGCAGCATGAAGGCCCATGAGGTGGGTGTTGTAAATACATTTCTTCCAATAAGAATATCTTTGTGGAGCTTTTTAGCCTGTAATGTTACAGTGAAGCAATGAGCATTTGCTGGAAATAACCCTGAATCACAGCCATAAAATCACATTTTAACTGATGTTAATGTTCCTGTGGTTCAGATTGAATTTCTGTTTTACATTAACATTATTTTAAGTGTTTGGGTTATAATATTTTAAGCCATTCCCTCTCTTGCCTCCACGTTTAAACCTGTCCTCCATCAATCCCTGCATTCAGTCAATACTCACACCTCCCAGTTTTCACTCATTATTTCAGATCCTCCTGTTTTTGTCTCGTCTTTATTTATTTTACCTTGAGTTCTGACTTCAGCATAAATTAGCCATCACTTGCTGCTACTAAAATGGTAAATTGACTCATTTTATGCCACATTTTCTAGTAGTACTAACCACTCAAAGCACTTGAGATGCATTCACCTGTTTGCACTGACAAATGCACAAACATTAATACACTGATAGACATATTGGTAGATGACATGTAGTCATGTGCCTTGCCCAGAGGCAGTGGGGAAGTGATTCCTCACCTGAATGTCATTTCAGTCTTTGTATCCTTGTTGTTCCTAAGCGATTATTTTTTCATACTGTGAAAAACCCAGCTCTCTCCTCCTATATTTTTTTTAGCATTACTTTTTATTTTTGTGACATTTTTTGGTGTTTGACGGCATATTTGGAACAATACAGCATATCCATTCCATAAAACTAAATCGAATGAGAAGCTTTCAAGAAAACAGACTTAAAGAAAATCTTTTCCTCATCTTTCTATTGTTGTGTTCAGGATCTTATCCAGGAGATTCACAGTGTCCAGGGAGAAATCGACAGGCTGCAGGCGGGCTTCACAGAGGACATCGCCGCCGATGCTGTGGACTCGGATTTGGCCGACCAGCTTGCCATGCAGTCTTCACTCGCTGTGCTGGCTGAGAGGATGGCCACCATCCATATGAAAGCTTCAGGGAAACAACAACTACTGGAGGTATGTTTGTCAGCACTGCAGATGTGCATGACAGAAGTTGTAATATTTTGTTGGCATTACTAACACGAACAATTTAGAGAAGGTAGAAATATACAAAAAACCCAGCTTGAATTCTTAAGTAGTCATAAAAGCTGAACACACAATATTTCCACTTTTTTAGCTAATTCAATTTGATCTGTCTTGTTGCAGGAGCGCGCCACAGACCGTCTGGAGGGTCAGCGTCAGGAAGAAGCTTTGCAGTCCTATCACACTGACGCAGACGAACTGGATCAGTGGCTGACTGGAACGCGTGGCGCTGTAATGTGCATCCTCGACACTAGACCTGCAGAGGAGGCCGATGAAAACCACCAGCTCACAGAATGCCAGGTAGGCACTTGAGAGTTGTCTTAAAAATGCACTTTAGTAACAATTACATGAATTTTCAACTAGAAATATATAAGCAGAATTGATCTTAACAAACTGAGCACACTGCAAAAACTCAAAATCTTACCAAGTATTTTTGGTTTATTTTTCAGTGCAAATATTTTAGTATTCTATAAAAAAGACAAAACTAAATTATGAGTAACTTTTAAGAAAGATATATGACCTTTTTTTAAGTAAGTGATTCCTTAATCTTGATGGAAAAAGTACTAACTATAGATGAAATAATCTGCTGGTGGAACAAGACATTTTAACTTATAATATGGTAAAAATGCCTTGTTCTGGTCAGATGAAACACAAATGATCTTCGCATAAAAATCCAGTCCTCACTAACAAACAAGATGATGGCAGCATTATGATGTGGGGAGGCTTTTCTTCTGCAGTAAAAGGAAAAAGCTGGAGGTGGATGGATGGAGCTAAATATAGAGCAATCTCTTCTCCACCGAATATCTCTTTCTCCACTGAAAAAGATTCCAGTAGAGAATATCCCCCAAAACATGCTGCTATTTTTGCAGCCAAACGTGGTTCTGTAAACTCTAAACTTAAGAAGGTTCATTCAAAGTATACTTTAGAATTATATTTTAACAGAATTTTAAAAATTGTATCTCTCGTGCCATATCAGTAACTGTTGATTTAGCACATACTTAAAGGAGTAAAACTGCATGTGCAAGACACATTAACATTCACCTTTCCAATATTATTCTGCATACTACATGTTGCCTTTCAGAGGACGGGGGCTTCACAGAGAGTAAACAACAGTGCTAGTGAAGTTAGAGTGACATTCAGATACCTGGTTTGCTAAATGAATGCAGCATGAGCCTTAAGAAGATTACGGTCAGGTCTCTGTGGGACAGAGGCGTGGTAAAGCCGCAGGGAGGAGTCATCGCCGTTAATACAGCCTGCTATTTGTGCTAGCGACAAAGCTGCTTGAATATCCAAGTGGGGTAGAGTGGAAGAACAGTGAGGAGCAGACAGGAGGCTGGGACGGAGGGTGAACCTGCTGCAACACGTCAAAGGAGAGCCAATACTTATGTCTGCTCATAAATTAGAACTTCATTTACCAATGGGCATTGATGAACACCGGGGATTTAGAATGGTTTTTACCCCAAGAGAACTGTTATCGAATTTGTCTGAGTGGATGTGCGCCGCAGAGCGCGGAGCGTGAAGGATTAGTGCTAATATGTTGCACAGGAGACCAGGGCGGAAAGGTGGGCCGAGGGTGAGAGCGTCCTCTGCCCTGCGGCCGGGGAAAGCTGTCTTGCCCAGAGGCTCTGCTGCGTAGAGTTGAGGAGATCAAAAAAAGTGGAGACATCATGTTTGAGCTGGCCTCTCTGCTGCTGCTTCTGCAGAGCATGCTGCTGGAGATCGAAGAAAAAGTGCTGGCCCTCACCGAGCTGTCGGTGCGCAGCGAGAACCTGCTTCGGGAAGGTCGGGCGGACACCAGGGCGGAGGCCGAGCAGTTGGCTGCGAGGTTGCGCACGTTAAAGGGCGGCTTACTGGAGCTGCAGAGAATGCTACAAGACAAACAGCTGAGCATCCAGGTGAGCACTTTCTTTCACCGTGTGCAACAGAACGAAGGACATCGCAGGGCCCTTAACTAGAGACGCACTGAGCCAATAATAATAATTGTTTCAGTCCCAATATTGAAAAGAGTCGTAGATCGGGCATCAGTGAGAATGGGCCCAATCCATATGGGGAGATCTATTCAATCTAATTCTATGCTTTGTACTCTGAGCGATGTCATATGTTGAATTCCTGATACTGAGTCCCCGGTCAGAAGCTAATGTTGTTTGGGGGGCACGTGTAATGGAAAAGTTTGGAAACCCCTGGTTTTAGGTGTTTTTGTGTTTTGACAGTGTTGGATGTTTGCCTGATTTACAATCCTAAGAACTTCTGCCTCTGTAGGGTTCTCTGCAAGAGCCTGAAGACAGCGAATCAGACTCCAGTCTCTCATCGAGTCCCAGCGTGCAGGACTGGCTGGTCCAAGCCCGGACCACACGGACGCAACAGCATGAAGACAGTCTGCAGAGACAGAAGGTGCCAGTGGTTTGAATGGAGTGAATTTGTACGGTGCTTTTCCAGTCACACTGGCCACGTTCACCCATTGAAAAACGCATTTATAGATGTGATTTAGATGACAAATTTGGGATATACTTTTTGCAAAAACATTTTAAAATCTTGGAGCCTTTTTTTTTTATTTGCTATTAAACAGCACTTTGTGTGGGTCTGTCGCAAGACTTAAATGCAAAAAATTTAAGTATGGGATTGCAAATTGTAAATGATCGGGATAAATCCTAAGTCGTGTCTTGTTGACTGAAGTATGTTTTGTTCCATCAGGATGTAACCAGTGTGTGTGTTTTTTGAAGGAACTGGAGGAGCAGCTTGCAGAGCAGAAGAAGCTGCTGCAGTCGGTGGCGAGCAGAGGAGAGGAAATTCTCATCCAGCAAGCGTCGCCCAGCAGTGCCAGGTACGTTACCGATGCAACTCAGACCAGATTGAGCTTTAATAAACTGAGCACTAATCACAGATGTGTTTTGTTTCCGCAGCACAACAGAACCGTTCTCACCTGCAGCTTTGTCTGAGAACAGACGAGACCAGATGAGGCAGAGATGGGAAAGCCTCAGACTGGAGCTCAAAACTAAACTGCAGCTTCTACAAAAAACTCTGGAGCAGGACCAAAAGCAGCCGGTACCCCATATTTCTTTCTCCACACATGGAAATGACAGAAAGACATCGTAATGTGTGGGGTTTTTTTTACTGTTCTGTCTGTTTTTTTCTTCTTCAGATGTTTTCTAGAGCTACGCGCGTGACATCAGCTGGGCCGCTGTTTAAAGGCGACACCGAGCCTGATAACTCCTCTCTGAAAACTCTTTATGACAGCTTCAGACAGACAGTTGAAGGAATGACCACTCAGGTTATCACCTTCCTGACACTGTTTTATACATCCTACTGTATGTTGTTGGTAAATATTGATGAAATAATATTGTTCGATATGCATTTTTGTACGTAGGCTGGAGGTAGAGGTGAAACCCAGGTGGTTCAGATGGAGCAACAGCTCTTCACAGCCGTGTCAACCACGTCTTCCTGGCTGGATGGAGTGGAGAACAACGTCTTCTCCGGCTCTGTGCTCATGGCTGAAAATGCAGAGACCCAGTTACAGAATCAAGAGGTATAAAAGTGACAGATTTTACATCCGTCATTTTAGATCGGTTACCAATTGTCATCTTTATAAGGTAGTTTTTCTTTGCAACGTGGTTGCATGGCTCTTAAAAAAATTATCTTAATTTTATAGTATTGATAAGGTGTTTTAAACTGTTCAAAAAATAAAAATAAATATCAGAAATCCTCACTTTGCTTTCAAATCAATTTACTAACAGGGCAAGTGGTGAGCTGGCTGGTCCCTGCACAAACTTAAAGTTAGACCAATGTAGAAAAGGATCAATGCAACCAAATCTGGCAGATTGATCAGATCTTCCTGGTTCAGTGAGCCAGACCGTCTTGATGGCTCCTGTGTTGAGCTGGGGGGGTTTTCTACTTTTTTTTTCATCACATGTTTAAACAGCAGAAGAAAGCACCCCCAGAAAATTTTTCAAAATGGTGGCCATTTGAGGCCAGAACAAGAAAAACAAAAGAAGTGGTTATGTATTTTTCTATTTACATTTTTTAAAACATTTATTTATTTATCTGGATTTGCGTTTATCTTGATAGAAGAAGATGACTCTGTATCCCTTTTTTATTAATTGAACATAATTCTCTAGAGGGCCCTGCATTTTTTCAGGGGTGGTCACGGCCCCCCTAGATCCCTCTTTGGGGCCACCACTGGAAACATCCTCACTCACTCAAGATTTTACACATGAAATTTAATAAGTTTGAAATTTCACATTCAACAAATAACTTACTGTTTAGAGCTCAAACATTTTCTGAGAACCTATGTGAGAAAAGTAAGACCCTTCACTTTACAGAACATGCTGACATGTAATGACAGACATCCTCCACTTATGATCACAACATAATAGAAAGACTCACGTCTTGAAGGTTTTGAAACATCATGTTCAGGATAAGAGTTTAGACTTGACCAGATTTCAAATCACCACAAAGACTGATTGAAAAGAGAAGTTAAATGTGCCTGAGAGGTCAGATCTTATGTATTTATGTGCGCTACATTTCTCAGGTAATTTTAAAGCTGAATGTTCTTTGAATAAATCCAGCTATTTCTTTGTCCATCTTCTCTACAGATCCTGGAAAAAGATGTGAAACACGTGACAGAAGAGGTGAAGCTCAGCCAGGCTCTGCTCGCCGGGTCTTCAGGGTTGAAGCATGAAGACCGCATGCTGCTGGAGGACAACCTGCACTGCCTAAAGGAGAGATTAGGAACTCTTGGTGGAGCTCTGGGTCAGCGGCTTGACCACATGAGGACCAGAGCACACAACCTCACCGCCTACCAGGTTTACCCTTTACTTTGCCTCTTTATTTTTTCAACATTTTTACATTTTATTGTACTGATTTGTAGCATTGTTATTGCACATCTCACAATCAGATTATTTGTCATCTTTTGTCTGAAACAGACTGAACTGCAGCTTCTCCAAACTGCTTTAATTGAGACTAAATGCCAGATCCTTCAAGCCCTCGCTGGAGCAATGGATAGACCAGCTTCAAAACAAATGGAGGTAATGAAAGTTTGATCTTAACTCTCAATGTGAGTGAGAAGCAGAGTCCAGGATCAATGATATTTTTAGTTTTTAATCATTCATAAATGCCATTCACTTCTATCAGGTCATTGCGAGTGCAGAGGATACCTTAAAGGACTTTGAGCAGAGAATCATAGAGCTGAAAACCAGAGGAGCAGCACTGCAGGCCGATCAGATTTTAGCAAACAAATTGCTTAAACTCCAGGTAATCAATAATTTTTAGATAAAGCTGCTTCATATGACAAAATGTAAATTATTCTCTTTGGCAAATAAAACCATTGCATGTTTTCTGCGTTTAGGATTCGTACGAGGAGCTATTGATGACGGTGGGGTCGAGACGCAGCGGGCTGAACCAGAACATCGCTCTGAAGGAGCAATATGAACGTGCGCTGCAGGATTTGACTGACCTGGTTGATACAGCTAAAGACAAGATGGCGGCTGACCAGAGAATTGTGGCGAGCTCTGTGGAAGAGGTTCAAAATCATCTTGATAAGCATAAGGTAATTTCAGTTTATAACCCTTGAATTTTGTAATTTTCAATCGTGGAAGTGAAAATGTAGACAATAATTCAATACTTTGTGCCCAAGAATTTGACAATAAGAATGAAATACATTATATACGTTGAAGTTATGTTGAACTTAAGTGGATGGATTGGGGAGAAAATTCTGTTTTTGTGTTTTAAAATTTTCTGAATGCAGTAACTAAAGTATTTTCCTTCTCATAGTAAAATATATCAAAGTAAAATATAGTATAGTTTTTTTGTTACATGGCAGAATGTGTGAATACTAATGCATTGTTACTTCTTAGAATAGTGGGCTTTGTGAATGTTTATAATCAACCCAATAATTGCATTCATTGTCATTTTTCCTAGGAGTTTTTCCAGGGTCTGGAGTCCCACATGATTCTAACAGAGACATATTTTAGAAAGATCAGTTGCCTTATGCTTCCCAAAGAAAACCAAAACCTGGAGGAAACGCTTGCTGAGGCTCGGAGTGTCCTGAAAGAAGCACACAGCAAAGGAGTTGAACTGGAAAGTATCCTGGAGGTGAGGAAAATGTAGAATGCTCTGTACAAACTTTAAACCAATGTATACATGAACAAAGCAATATTACTGTTCACATTCTGCTATTTGTTATTGTCGTCGTGATTGAATTGTCCACTTTTTTCGCCCTCTCAGACTTGGTGCCGTTTAGTTCAGGACTACCAGAATCTAAACCGGCAGCTAGAGGCAGTCGAAGGAAGTATTCCCTCTGTTGGCCTGGTGGAAGAAACTGAAGAGAGATTAATGGACAGAATCTCTTTGTATCAGGTGCGACATGACAGCAGTATAGCTTTAGAGTGAAACGTGTTCATATTTAATAGTTTAGCCAGAGCACTGCAAAAAAAACTAAATCTTACCAAGTATTGTTTGTCTAGTTTCTAATGCAAATATCTTAGTGCACTTGAATTAAGACAAAAATAACTTTTCAGCAACATATAGGAGCTTGTTTTAAGTCAATAATCCCTTAATATGAATGAAAACTGGCAGGTTATTTCAGATAACATGGGAAAATGTCTTTTTATAGGAGAAACTATAACTTTTTCATCTCTTCAGCTCTTTTCAGGTTCCAGTCCAGCAAAAACAAAAAGATAAATTTAGTTTTTGTGTGCTCCACTGTTTACAGGGCTTAAAGGGGAGACTGACGGAGCACCAGCACAAGCTCCACCAGGTCCTGGACGATGGTAGGCATCTGTTACAGTCGGTCTGCTGTCCCTCACTGGAGAATCAGCTGGCGTTGTTAGGGGAACACTGGCTGAGCAATACAGCCAAAGTCAACAAGGAGCTCGAACGCCTGGAGGCAATCCTAAAACACTGGACCAGGTCAGAAATACCTAAACTACTTTAAACAATCTTACAAAACTTGTATATATTTGTACATCAATATGTGTCGTTTTCACTGGTGCTTCTGTAGGTATCAAAAGGAGTGTGTGGAGATTAGTGAGTGGCTACAATCTGCTCTGGAGCGTCTGGAGTTCTGGAATACGCAGGCCATGTTGGTCCCACAGGAGCTGGAGACCGTCAGGGACCATCTGGCTGCTTTTCTTGTGAGGCCACACACACAGTTTGTTTGTTTTGGGTTTTTTTGCTTTTTCTCACAGTGTATCTGAATATTTTAGGGACTTCCTAATCAGAACCTTTTGTCCCTGTTACGAATCGAAGAGTTTTAATAATAGACTTTAGCCGATGCAGAGGTCCAGTCCAACACTACATCAAGATCTTTTTATTGTTTTACTTTTTTTAATAGATTTTCAGTGTAGGAAATCAAACACAAATCAACACACAACAATCAAAGGAAGCGTAGCATCAATCACAAGACAAAATTTTGAGTCCTGAACAGCATTTTTTTTTGTCTCCATTTAGACATAGGTATATCACTCAAGTATATTGTTTTAAATTGAAAGGAAATATATAATTAACATGTTCACATATCTCTTCCCAGTAATTTCTTCACTGAAAAACACTCAACTCATGACTTTCTCGCTGCAGGAGTTTTCAAAAGAGGTGGAAGGGAAGTCGAGTCTGAAGAGTTCAGTCGTCTCAGAGGGAAACCAGCTGCTGCGGCTAAAGAAAGTGGACACGGTGGCTCTGCGCTCCGACTTGGCTCGCATCGACAGCCAGTGGGCTGAGCTCCTCACGCGCATCCCTGTGGTTCAAGAGAAATTGCATCAGGTAAAGTCACATGCAGCCACGCTGAACTGGCTTAGCTCCTTCAGGGCAAATAGGATTACCTCGTCCCACTCCTTCACTCGGAAACACACTTTTGATGTGACTGTTGACCCAAAACCTGTGACACATGCATTTTCTTCCTCCATTTTAAAACAATTTCTGTACATTCATCTGCTTTTTTAAAAAAAATTTTTTAGATCCAAATGGAGAAGTTGGCCTCCCGCCACGCCATTTCTGAACTTTGTAACTGGATTTCACTGATGGAGAGTGTGATTGAGGAGGATGAAGAAAACCTCAAGAGCGCTGTTGGATCAAATGTGATTCAAGACTACTTGCAAAAATATAAGGTGGAACTTTTTTATATTAGCACAACTTAATATTTTAAATAGTGTTATTGAACCCAGCATTAATTTAAGGGTTGTAATGTATGATATAAAAGCTGTATTCAAAATGACTTTTCTCTGTCTTTTTTTAATGAATATACATTCAAGTTTTTTTTAAATTTGGCTCATAATGCATCATGTTAAAAATCTGTGATTGAATCCTTTGGTTGATTCCCCTGTTTTCCACCGTTTTAGGGATTCAGAGTGGATTTAAGCTGTAAGCAGCTGACTGTGGACTTTATCAACCAGTCAGTTCTACAGATCAGCGGTCAGGACGCTGAGAGCAAGCGCAGCGACAAAACCGAATTCGCTGAGCGTCTGGGAGCCATGAACCGACGCTGGCAGATCCTACAAGGCTGCATCAATGAGAGAGTGAGCCCATAATTTAATGAGATTATTACAACATATCTTATTCCTGTTGTTTAACTGTGTACCATGAAGTCTAAATATTTTATTTTACATTTTAATAAATTAAGGTCCAGTTCCTGGAGAGCCTTTTAAAGATGTGGCTGGAGTACGAGTCCAGCGTTCAGATCCTCAAGTCCTGGATGACGTCTCAAGAAGAACGACTAAAGAGGAAACACAGGATAGAAGACTTGACGTCAGTGCAAAATGCCCTCAAAGACTGTCAGGTATGTCTGACATGTTACTCCAGATCACATCTCAACCATCTTTCGATTAGGCTGCTTTAGTTTTTTGATGGGAAAACTTTGGATGTATTTTAGGAAATGGAAGAGCTGTTGAAAGAAAAAGAGAAAGAACTGGAGAGAGTAGAGGAGCAAGGCTGCGCTCTTGTTCAGAACAAGACGGATGAGGCTTGTGCTATCGTCATGGAGACCCTCCAAAGCGTCAATCACACCTGGGCCAATCTTGATCACTTGGTACTTAGATTTTTACTTCATCCTACATATTTATCTGAGTTGTTGGGTTTCATTCATGCAAGTTCTATGTCCTGTTTGTTGCTGATTTCTCTTCAGGGCTGAACTTTCAGTTCACAAAGTGTCTCTCTGTGTTTTCACATTTCACCTTTAACAGATAGGACAACTGAAGATTAGCCTGACTTCAGTGCTGGATCAGTGGAGTCTGTACAAGCGGGCTTCAGAGGAAATCAATGGCTATCTGATGGAAGGACGATACTCTGTGTCCCGTTTCCGCCTCCTCACCGGTTCTCTGGAAGCTGTTCAGCTGCAAGTGCAAAGTTTGCAGGTCCGTTAACATAAAGTTTGGATTTTTGATCACATAATTTAGCATTTGGATGTGTTTAGCATTCAGCATATATTTGTGTGTTTTACTGTAAAGGATTTGCAAGAAGAACTGGAGAAACAGGAAAGCAGTCTGAGAAAGTTTGGAGCTGTGACCCACCAACTTCTGAGGGAGTGTCATCCTTCAGTGTCAGATTCCCTCAACAGTTCCCTCAAGGACGTCAATGCAAGGTGATTTTTCAAAAAAAAAAAATACTTGTTTTATTCTTTTTCTTTTCTGCAAAGCTCATGTATAATGAACTTTGTCTTTGAGTACGTTTAATGTTAGTCTTTCATTCTACACACTCAGATGGACCGGCCTACTGGAGGAGATAGCAGAGCGTCTTAAGAGCAGCAAAGCCCTGCTTCAGCTGTGGCAGCGCTACAAAGAACTACACCAGCAAAGCTGCAGCAGCATTCAACTCCAAGAGGAGAAAGCAGACCAGCTCCTGAAGAGCACCTGCAGAAAGGACATCGCTGATGAGGAAGTTTCCAACTGGATCCGAGAATGCAGCGTAAGTTGGACCAGGGTGATGATGGGTTTTAGCTTCAGACGACTTTTGTTGTACAAAAAGCCAGCCGGTCATGACCCTTCAGACTAGTGTCGGCGTTGAAGAAAAGGTTTCCGAGCTTTACGATGTGCAGTGTTACATTTTGTTCTGTAAGTCAAAAAAGTTCAAGTTCATGTTTGCTGTGTCTCTGACATGAATGTGTCATGTCTTGCTTCCAAGAATAACTTTATTTGTGCCTATAAGGTTAGATTTGTGAAGTGTATGACTCGTAGGAAGTGCTAGGAAGTTTTTTCGATTAATCAATTTTCTATCTTTGAAGATTTAATTTCTGAAAAATCTTGATTTTTTTTTTATTATTTCTTTTCTTTTCCACAAATGCTTTTCTTGTGTTTGAGTGGTGTTAACCTGCCCAAGAACAACAACCATCTTGTTTACAGCTTCGATTTATTTTGACTTTGAATCTACTCACTTAAAGAATTATTGAAATAAAATCCAGTCTTTTAAGATATTTTCTTTTATTTGTATTTCTTTAGGAAAACAAGTAAGAAAAAAAAGAAAATGATTAAAATCCTAAATCAAATTTGGTATTAAAAAACCAGAGATTTTATTTTTAAGCCACATCTTCCAGCCGTACTCGTGTGTATCCTGAAATTTTCCCAATTAATCACTAAATAATGTTGCTCTGTTTAAAACTCCAATAAAACATTGGTGTTTCTGATTTTTTTTATTTTATTTGTGTGGTTCTGTTCATCAGGAGTTGCTGCGATCACAGGTTCCAGTTCAGGCCTCCCTTCAGATTCTCCAAGAGCTGGGAGAGCAGCTGAAGCAGCAGGTGGACACATCAGCAGCATCTGCTGTCCAGTCGGACCACCTCTCTCTCAGCCAGCGCCTGGCGGGCGTGGAGCAGGCCCTAAACAGACAGCTCACCGCCTTGCAGGTAAAAAAGAAAAAAATAATAATTCATGACAGATTTCTGCATAAATATTAATTGTGTAAGTGCTCAGTCTTTCAACGAGGGTCATAAATGTCGCATCTTTGCATGTTTCCTCTGTCAGACTGGAGTTCAGGACTATGAAACTTTTAACAACCAGCTGGAGTCTTTGGGCTGCTGGTTAGTTGAAGCTGAGGACGCTTTGAGAGCTCAAGATCCCAACGGCTGCACTGACCTGACCGTCATCCAGGACCGCATGGAGGAGCTGAAGGTTTCTGATAGCTTTATTTTCACGGGTCAGTTGGACGAAACTGCCTGTAAGCAAAACGTGAAGAACCCATACCTTTCTTCCTGCTTTTTTGCAGAAGCTCATGCTGAAATTTAGCAGCAGGACGCCTGAATTGGAGCATCTGAATGAGCTTGGGTATCGGCTCCCTCTCAACGATTTGGAGATCAAGCGCATGCAGAACCTTAACAGAAGCTGGTCGACAGCTTCAGCACAGACCACAGAGAGATTCAGGTGTGACATGTGCATCCCCAAAACTGTTGTTAATAATCCAGAGAATACAGGGCATGAATATTAAATGAGATTTTAAAAAGGATTAGATTTGGGATGTTGTGGCACACCATATTTTAAATTATTTTGCTTCCTTGCAGCAAGCTTCAGTCATTCCTGCTGCAGCAGCAGACCTTCCTTGAAAAATGTGAAACATGGATGGACTTCCTGCTACAAACAGAAGATAACCTGGCTGTGGAGATTTCTGGAAACTACCAGAGCTTAATAGATCAGCAAAAAGCCCATGAGGTTTGAGTCTATCCCACATGAAGCATCCTGACACTAAATATTGTTGTTTCTTTCATGCTGGTAATCACATTTTTATTCCAGTTATTCCAAGCTGAAATGTTCAGCCGCCAGCAGATCCTCCACTCGATCATCAGCGATGGACAGAGGATGTTGGAGCAAGGTCAAGTAGACGACAGGTGAAAGATCCTACGATGTTTTTTATCTGCATGATTTATTTGTCATGTCTGAACTGTTAAATCCAAACTTTAATGTGAGCCAGAAATTCATTTTCATGGATTTTGCTGGCAGAGACGAGTTCAACATGAAGCTGACTCTCCTGAGTAACCAGTGGCAAGGCGTGGTGCGCCGCGCTCAGCAGAGGCGGGGCATCATTGACGGTCTCATTCGTCAGTGGCAACGCTACAGAGAAATGGTGGAGAAGCTGCGCAAATGGCTTCTGGAGGTCTCCCACCCTGCAGAGGTGCTTCAGTCAGGAAACACGATCCCTCTACAACAAGCTCGCTCCATGCTTGATGCTGTCCAGGTACAAAATAATAATAATAATCCATATTTATGAGATGTTGGTTATTATGCATCTGTGCTTTGTTTTTTGGTCGTTATTATGGTGTTTGTTCACCGCAAACCTCTAAAACCTTCATAGAACATATTTTTATCCTCATTTTAAACTACACCACGGACTCTAATAAGTAATAATTGCATGACTTCTCAAGTCAAGCTAGATTTTATTTTTGTAATATCACAGTATCTAAACAAATGCCAATATTTCTAAAGTTATAGAAATTTACTTCCACTCCACAATTATTCTCTACTTTGTGTTGATCCGTCATGCAAAATCTTAATGAAAAACATTTATGGTTGTAACACGGAAAACTCCAAAAGATATGGTTCATTTTTTAAAGTTTTGCATTTCATACTGAACAAAATATGTGAAATTGTTGGTAGGGCAGGATGCTGGGGGTTCTGTCACCTCATGAGATTCACTCTTTCTTCGTCAGCTGAAGGAAAAGGTGCTGCAGCGTCAGCAGGGCAGCTACATCCTGACGATAGAGGCTGGCAGACAGCTGCTCCTGTCTGCAGACGGTCGAGCCGAGGTGACCCTGCAGACGGAGCTGACGGATATACAGGACAGGTGGAAACAAGCCAGCACGCGCCTAGAGGAACAGAAGAAAGAGCTGAGCTCGCTTCTGAAGGTAAAGCAAACAGAATACATACAGTTTAATGGACGAATTCACGGTTTTGCATCGTTGGTGCTTACGTATAAATTTCACATTTTTCCAAAGGCGACCTCCCCTGCATTTTGTTTTATTTTATGCAAAAATAAAAAGTCCAAGAAAGGGCAAAGATAGTAATTTACAAGATGGAAAAAATAACATACACAGTTTAAAGAAACTTATTTTTCAAACACTGGAGTAAATGGGGAAACTGTATCAAACTGTATATATCAGAAAGGATACCACTTGATTCTAGTTTGCATTTTTTTTTAAATCAAGATTTACTGATTCAATCTATTGTAAAGTTGATCAACAGTTCCATGTAATGCTACTCTTCATCTCTCTGGAGTTTTATTTGTTTTTATGTGCTTCATTTCTTCTTTTACAAGTAAATCCCAGGTAGAGTGTTATAAGTAAAAGAGTATTATATGTGGTGGAATGAACTGTTTTTTGTTTTGTTTTTAACTTAACTCATATATACAATTATGTACTCATTGAATTTACCATCAGAAATGTAAATGTCACCATCTGAAAATAAAACAAACAAATAAATACAGCCCGACAGGTAATTCTTTATGACTTTTAGTGCCTTTACTCCTATTGCTTTCCTGTGTATCTATGTTCATGTGCAGGACTGGGAAAGGTGTGAGAGGGGGATTGGAGGATCACTTGAGAAACTCAGAGCCTTCAAGCGGCAGCTGTCTCAACCTCTTCCTGATCACCACGAAGATCTCCAAGCCGAGCAGATGCGCTGCAAGGTATCCGCAGGGCTGTTTTTAGTATTTCAGTAAAACTAAATTGTAGAAACTGGTTGATTACGAATGGATTCTCTGATAGTAAATCCTGTCCCCTTATTAACAGGATTTGGAGAACACATTTGAAGGCTGGACTGGAGATGTGGCACATCTCACTCTGCTGAGAGAGTCTTTATCTTGTTACATCAGCGCAGAGGATCTTTCTGTTCTGCAGGAGCGAATTGAACTTCTGCATCGACAGTGGGATGAAATCTGCCACCAGGTACAGTTCTCTCTGTTTGAGTCATTTTATATCTGCATCTTTCTAACTGATTACCTGAACAGCTGTCTTTTTTTAACGTCTAACCCTTAACTTACGTTTTACATGATTTTTACAGAAGTATTCCGAACCCTTTTCTTTTTTCAAAGTTATTTTTGTTCTAACCACAAACATCAATGGGTTTTATTATGCTAGCCGATAGGCCGATAGGCTAGCATAATGCTAGTGCATGCTTGTTACAGAAGAAAAATAGGTGCTTTTTTTGTTTTGTATTGTGTTTTTAAGAGAAAGCCTGGTATGCTAGGCATTCATTTGATTTCAGCCAAGCTTTGAACATCTAATTGAGCGGTATTAAATCCATTATTGAAAAGGAAAAAATTAACCAGAGATTCTGCCTGTATGGTGACTTTGGAGGATGTGGAGAGATCCATACTGTTGTTGGGAGAATCTGTAGATAGAACAATATATCCTGGTCTTCACACATCTGCTCTTTATAGAAAAGTGTCAAAAAGAAGAAAGTAATTGTTTGTTTGTTTGTTTGTTTTTAAAAAGGCATGAGCACCCGTGTTTGCAGTTTGGCTTTTAACTTGGGTTTAGTTTAATTCACACATGCCCTCTTGTTGTACTGTATTACTATCTGTGTTGTTCTATGTATAATTTGATACCTTCTTTTACTGAAAGGTGGTTTTACAGAGAACTGACTTTGACGCACTTTGCAGATTTTTATTTGTTAAAGAGTTTGAAAACCATATGTAATTTTACTCTGTTATAATTTTGCGGTACTTTGTGTTGGTCACTAATACAGTACATATTACCAGAATGATTGAGAAATGTTATAAATTATTAGAACATTTGTATTGCTGAGTATGTAGTACCTCAGGAAACCACAAGGTGTTGCTAGTGTCAAAACTTTAATAAAAGATTTTTTTTTTAAATGTACAGGTAACTAAGATGAATGTTGATCCACAGTCACCATTATATCATGCTACCATTCATAATATAGGTTTAAAAATAGGGAATAGACAATAGTATTTATTTGGTAGTTACTTGAATTGTTTATTTATTATTATTATTTTTTTTTTTTTTTTTCGAACAAGGGTTTCAAACCGATGACAGTTTGTTTTTACAGATCTTTGTTCGTGTTTCTGTCTCTGGCTGCACCATTGCAAAGTTAGAGCGTTACTGAAACCTCAAGAGTTTCTGCTTTGAGTTGCTTCCTGTGCTTCGTAGATAAAATGCTCTCACAGGAAGCTCAGAAGCACACACACGTTGTGAAACGCAAATGGCAGTCATGTTTCACCGATTTCTGTAACACTGCTTCCTTTTTTGGCTTTTCGTGTTTTGTTTGCATGTCTTAGCATGACATGCATTGGTTTGTTGCTTTTATGGGCTAAACTAAGTTGTGTAGGTCGACTTCACATGCGGTGCTGTGCTTCTGCAGCTTTCCCTGCGCAGGCAGCAGGTGAGCGAGAAGCTGAATGAGTGGACCGTTTTCACCGAGAAGTACAAGGAGCTCTGTGAGTGGCTGACCAACATGGAGAATAAGGTGGCCCAAAATGGAGACATCAGCATAGAGGAGATGATCGAGAAGCTCCGCAAGGTATGGAGACGTGTCAACCGATGAGTGCAGACGTTTTCACTCTGTGTGCCATTTATTAAAATGTTTAGATCAGATTGGTTTTTTAATACTTTATTTTGGAACTACAGCAGTCTTGTTAATATGAAGCTTTTCCTCATTTCTAGCTATTTTGTTAAATTTCTCAGCATTTTTACTTTTATGCATGTCTTAATTGTCGCAAGCCTGTAAAACCCGTGTTTAAAGTGTTAATTATTTTTTTTATTGACTAATTGTTTTGAATTATATTGCAGGATTACCAGGAGGAGATCACAGTTGCAGAGGAGAATAAGAAGCATTTGCATCGGCTTGGAGAGCGCCTGGCCAAGGCCAGTCATCAGACTAAAGCAACTGAAATTGAACAAAAACTCAACAAAGTCAGCGACCGCTGGCAACATCTCTTGGATCTCATTGGAGCTCGGTAAAGAGACATTAGCATTTACAGATGAAAGTGTTTTTACTTTCATTCTCTGCTGGAATATTTAGTTTGTAATTATACTGGGAACTAATGTCAACAGAGTGAAGAAGCTGAAGGAAACTCTGGTCGCCGTGCAGCAGCTGGATAAGAACATGAACAGCCTGCGCTCTTGGCTCGCTCACATCGAGGCGGAGCTTTCTAAACCCATCGCCTACGACTCCTGCGACTTCCACGAGATTCAGAGGAAGCTCGATCTGCAGCAGGTGTGTGTTTTTAAGTGATCAATAGTAGGAAATGTTCCACAGAGCAGCTGTAGTTTTGTTTATAGTTTTGCTTACATCTACCTGTTTATCTAATTTGTCTGTTAAACAAGGGAAAAGCATGCATCTAATTTTACTTTTGAATAAAAACAAAAATGTAAAACTAAATTATTTTAAATTAAATCAAATTACTACAAAATCAAATAAGACCTTATGACAAAAATTTTGCAAACAATTGTATCCTTTCTTAGTTATTTCTTCGCTGCTACCTATCCATTTTTTTTAATACAAGTATAAATGCTTACATATTTTTTAACTACCAGGAGCTTCAGCGTGACATAGAGAAGCACAGCACCGGAGTGGCTTCAGTGCTGAATTTATGTGAGGTACTTCTGCACGACTGTGACGCTTGTGCCACCGACGTGGAGTGTGACTCAATCCAGCAGGCGACACGGAGCCTTGATCGCCGCTGGAGGAGCATCTGTGCCTTGTCCATGGAGAGGAGATTAAAGTAATCAGTCATATTATCACATAAATAGAAACAGATTTCTCGGATGTCTAACAAGTTCCTCTCCTTAATCAGAGTTATTGTTCCTTTTTTCTGGAATTATCCTCTTTTAGGATTGAGGAGACGTGGCGTTTATGGCAGAAATTTCTGGAAGACTTTGCACGTTTTGAGGAGTGGCTGGCCACTTCAGAGAAAACTGCAGCTTTGCCCAACTCATCTGGTGTGCTGTACACAGTAGCCAAGGAGGAGCTGAAGAAATTTGAGGTACATCAACATTCCTGTGTACTGCATTACTTTTCTATGGAATATTTCAATATTAAATTAGGCAGCAAATGCTAATGTGCTTGAGCTGTTTTGAAAGAAAACAATTGAGACTCATTCAGACGCATATTCTAATTTACTGAATATGGCTGTATGTTTGTGTTTCTGCAGGCCTTCCAGAGACAAGTTCATGAAAGCCTGACCCAGCTGGAGTTAATCAACAAGCAATATCGCCGCCTGGCCAGAGAAAACCGCACAGACGCCTCGTGTCGTCTGAGGGAAATGGCTCACGATGCCAATCAGCGATGGGACAACCTGCAGAAAAGGGTGGCATCCATCCTTCGCAGGCTCAAGGCACGATACGCTTTTCCTTTTCATAAAATTATATTTTTATAATTATTATCTTTACTTATTTTTACCAACAAGTTGATCAAACATAAAGGCTTTGTTGAACTTAGCACCTTGAATACTGCACGAGTAAATATTTTTATTCTGTATAATAGTATAAAAGTGGTGTAACTTTTTTTTAAAATTTTTTTATTAATGCAGCACTTTATAAATCAGAGAGAGGAGTTTGAGACGGCCAGAGACGGCATCTTAGTTTGGCTGACAGAGATGGACCTTCAGCTGACGAACATTGAGCATTTCTCAGAGTGTGACATTCAAGCCAAGATCAAACAACTCAGGGTAAGTTTATCTCAATTATTTGAGAATAATGTAGAACTGTACTGTATAACTAAGATATAGTATAGTATGGTAAAGCAGATTAGAAGTAACTATAGTAGGTGCCTCTTTAAAATGAAAGTAAGTAGGCGTTTTGAACAATTGAGACCCCCCTCATCTAAAAATGTTAAGTTCTTGATAAGTGATTTTGACTAAACCTATCATTTGACCACCACCAGTCGTTCCAGCAGGAGATTTCTCTGACAACAGCCAAGATTGAGCACATCTTCCACCAGGGGGAGGCACTGATAGAGAAAAGTGAGCCTATGGATGCTGCGGTCATAGAGGAAGAGCTGGAGGAGCTTCAGCGTTACTGCCAGGAAGTGTTTGGGCGAGTGGAGCGCTACTACAAAAAGCTCATTCGTCTTCCAGTAAGATCTCAAAAAAAAAAGCTTTGCTTTTAATAAACTGAAATGTGTTGTTCTTTACTGAACCGAAATTCTGTTTTGTTTTTTTGTTGTTGTTTTCTTTTAGCTTGCAGATGATGATACTGAAGTATCGTTCTCGGACCGTGAGCTTGAGCTTGACGAACCTGGAGATTTGTCCAGCTTACCGTGGAATGAACGTTTGGGGGATGGCTTCCTTTCACCCCTGCCCTCCTCCGGGCGCTCGGCCTCCCTGGCCGCCCAGCTTCGGGCCGAACGATCCGGCAGGGACACGCCTGCGAGCGTGGACTCCATCCCCCTGGAGTGGGACCATGACTATGACCTGAGCCGTGGCCTTGAGAGTGCCAGCAGAGCCCTGAGAGAGCAGCAGAGCGAGGAGGGAGACTTCCTGCAGCGCCCCGCCTCTGGCCTGTCAGGTTAGTTACAGACGAATGAAATAATTTAAATTACAGGCAAGAGCTTATACATTTCAAAACGTGCTGTGAAGGTTTTCCATTTAGCAACTTGTGGATCCAGAAAGCTATAAATATGGATGCAGTCATACATTTTAAGTTATAAGTAGGGTTTAGGAAATAGAAAGTGACTTTACAAAAAATGTTGAAGTCAGAAGTAGAGATGCACAGGGATGATTTCCTGTTATTGCAAAAAAATTAACTTTGTTTTAGCTAGTTATGATTTTTCTTTAAGAACTATTAAATAGCGCTGAAATATATTTTAGCACTCATCAGTTAAGTTTTTAAGAAGTAGAATCATTATTAGTGTTGTTTTTAAAGCACCTTTAGCCAGAGATTAGCTTAGCTAGTGCAGCTAAAAGAGCTGTCTGTTTGTGGAAATGCTCTTGGATTTAGCACAACTGAGAAATTAAAAAAACAAAACTGCTAGCGTTCCCAAATCTGATTGTTTGAGAGCAGACAGAGACAGAAAGCTCAGAGAGTAGCAGCCTTACTGTTCTCTGCTGAAAGTTTCGCTCTCTCTCTTTTGCATCCTGAATGAGCCACAGACATTTCCTGACACATCGTAGAAAATACAGTTTTCTTTTAAATAACTCCTTTCATCTCTCTGGTTCATTTTAAACACCTCTGATACAAATTTTCTTCGCTCAGTAACAACATACAAAGCGAAGATTGTTGTGGTTAGCGCCACCTGGCAGAGCATAGATTACATTGTTGATTGACACTCTGATTTCTTGGTGCATCTCTAAATAAAACCTCTTTCTCATAAGATCCTTCTTTCAATTGGATATTTCAGCAAACTCCATCTTCATATGATGATGTAATTCAGGCTAAATACAGACGAATTCCTATTTCATCTATTAATTTGGTAACATAGTGTGAAGCCCGGTGCTAAATGTTTGTACTGTACAATGTTTCTTCCAGATGTAGTGATTCCAGAGAGCCCTGAGGCCTTTGTTAAACTAACAGAGCAAACTCTGAGGTCCTCCACTGGTAGGCAAAAGCATAATGCATTTGTTTGGGCCCAGAAATAACTACTCCAAATAGCCCTGTAGCCCTCTCACCAGCTTGGTTGATTTGTGTTGATTTCACTTATACACTGTCACTAATAGTAGCTCTTTCTAACACCGCGGTATAGGGTGAATTCCATTTCCTCTGTAACTTCCTGCTCCCGGTTTTGGGTTCTCACTCAAAAGAACAGAAATGGAGTTCAACCTAAATCTTCTTTCTAACTTGCTCTTTCATTTGACTTGCAGTGTTGCTGGGTAGCTAACCTGTTTGGATTCTTTTTATGTTTCAGAAAAGCATGTTTTTTTTTTGTTTGTTTATTTTGTCACAGTGAGCAACTTCTTTATTCTTTTTAAAGGATTGCAGATTTGTTTGCGCTTTTAAATGGTCATTTTCATAAATTGAGGATCCTCCTCCTGATCCCAGCTGACCCTAAGACTTAAACTGTAGCAGACACCGCTAACTAGGCTGACTGGAAAACCAATCTGCACTCCTCGTTTCTCATCTTCTACATTTTGTCTAGTTTTTCTCTGTCTAAACAGGTCCACCTTCTCTTGGACTGTAAATTACTGTACATTTCAGATAATCACTTTGCATAGTTACTTGGCGTCTTTACTTGAAGGTGATCAGTTCTTGTTGTGTCAACAGGAGAGGCTGCCTCGGCAGATTCTCATACGCATCCTCTTGATGTCAGCCGTTCCCACCTGCAGCAGTTGGACAGCAGCCGCAGCCGCACTCCTTTAAGCACAGAAACAGATGCATCATACATGGGCTACGTATGTCTCTCTTACAACTACATTTTCGATGTTGCATCTGATTATTTGCTTGTTTTGCAAAAGTATTCATACCTCTAAAGTGTGTTTTCTGCATGTCATGTCACAGCTGAAAGCGTCCATGTGTTTTATTTACTGTATCAACAAAGTGAATAGAAAAAAATGCAAGTATTTCAAAAACGTTTTACAAATTAAAACCTGAACTGGGAATGGTAAAAAAAAAAAAGAAATGCAACGATCGCCTTCAGAAAGCAGTGATGTGAGGACCAAAAAACACACCTGGAGAGACCAAAATGTGTTTCAGGGGGGAAAAATGAACTCTTCACTTTACGTTAAATACCTCATCCCCCAGTGACTCATGTTGGTGGCATCATTATGCTGTGGGAGTTCTTGGCTTTAGCAGGGACAGGAAAGCAGGTGTGATTGGATCAGAAGCTGAATACATGTTCATGTTGCACTTTTCATATTTCTAATATTTGCATTTTAGAGTTGATCTCTCAAATAAAATTCCAACTACTTTTGTAAAAGTTTGTGGTTGTAACTTGACAAAACTTGGAAGAGTTAAAGAGGCGTGAATACTTTGTCAAGGTGTTCCTATAAAGTCATTTTTACCAGGTTAAAAAGTTATTTTCACCTTAAGGCAGTCTTTACGTTTAAAGGTAAATAATGGTATCATGGTAATAAGTGCCTGTTATAATAATCTGGTAGTTTTCTTCAAGCGAGTCTGTGTTTACTCTGTAGATGCGACTGCTGGGTGAGTGTCGTGGCAGCATCGACACGGTGAAGAGGATGGGCTCTGAGCTGAAAGAGGAAGAGGATGCAGTGTCTGGGCTGGCAGACCCAAGTAGCTCAGAGTCCCAGACTTCAGGTAACATAACAATAAAACCGAGACCCCCTTGTGTCTTCAGCAACATCATGCTTCACAGTTTAGTTGTTCTTTATAATCTTGATGTAGATATTTTTGTTACTTTGTGAGTATCACAAAATATGAGCCAAGCTGCTGTGCTTCTTTCTCCCATCTGCGTGAAAATGCAGCACACAAAATAAATGCGTTGTGTGACATTATTATGTTATATTTACCTTCATCAAATCTGTTCTGTTCTTTCCTGTTGCTCCCTTCGATCCAGGTGTGATTGAGCGATGGGAGCTCCTGCAGGCTCAGGATCTCAGTAAAGAGATGCGCTCCAAGCAGAACCAGCAACAGTGGCAGCAGCTGAACTCTGACCTGAATAAGATCTGGACTTGGCTGGGGGAAACGGAGGAAGAGCTGGAGCAGCAGCGAAAACTGGACGTCAGCACGGACATCCAGATAATTGAGCTCCGCATCAAAAAACTCAAGGTAATTAAATCAGATTCTTTTTTTTCCCTGACATTATTTGCTCAATTTTATTATTTTAAACACTCAAAATCTTTCTGTTTTATTACTTTGTGTTCATATTGCCTGATTTTCTCCTGCTCTATGATGTTTATGTTTGACTCCAGGAGCTGCAGAAGGCATATGACAAGCGCAAGGCTATCGTACTTTCCATCAACCTGTGTAGTGCCGAGTTTCTGCAGTCGGACACGGAGGAGTCCAGAGAGCTGCAGGCCAAACTGAAGGACATGAACAACAGCTGGGACAAACTGGGCAGCTCTTTGGACGAATGGAGGACTTCGCTACAGGAAGCTCTCATGCAGTGTCAAGTAAGTGCATGTTGTCTTATTTGTTTACGAATTTAACCAGCAGTTCCATATTAACATTTATGTCCCACAGGACTTTCATGAAATGAGTCACGGTCTGCTTCTCTGGTTGGAAAATATTGACCGCCGAAGGAATGAGATCGTCCCAATTGACCCGATCCAGGACAGCGATACCCTTCACGAACATCACAAGACACTCACGGTACAAAACAGTAAAAACGATCGTTTAAACATGTTACCCTTGGATTACATTTGCATATTTTAATTCAGTTTACGTCATAAATCCGACAGCAAATCCGCCAGGAGTTATTGGACTCGCAGCTGAAAGTGGCGTCACTGCAGGACATGTCGCTCCAGTTGCTGGTCAACTCTCAGGGCAGCGACTGCCTGGAGGCCAAGGAGAAGGTTCATGTCATCGGGAACCGCCTCAAGCTGCTGCTGAAGGAAGTGACCCGAGACCTCAGAGAGCTCTCCAGGACTCTGGACATCACAAGCAGCCAACAGGTAGATCGACTCATTCCCATACAAAATTATTCATACCTTTTATTTCACAACTGCAAATTTCAGGGGTTTTTATTGGCATTTTATCCATTAGATCATCATCAACTAGTGCATAAATTTGTGGTTCAAGGAAAATGATGAATGGGTGTTACATTTTCCACAAATACAAATCCTGTATGTAGCATATGTGTTTTTGCTCATATGACATGTTACATTTTCCAACACGTTTTAGGTTTATTTGCTGCAGTTTAAACTCAGTTTGTTGGGTAACTGAGTCTAAACTCAGTTACCCAACAGAAGAAGTTCACATTTTGTGCCTCTATCAAAGTAGTTTTTGCTCTTTGTAATTCTTTTATTAAAAGGTCACATGAAGACCGTTATTAAACTCAGATGAATTCAATCAAATCAGATTTTTTGGCAGATGCTCAGCTCTGGTACGCAGAAGGCCTAACATATTGTAATACTCTTTGTGCTTCTGTTTTTGTATTTGCGGACTTTTTCTGATGTTGTTTATCTTCAGGATTTGTCTTCTTGGTCGTCTGCTGATGAGTTGGACACGTCTGGCTCTCTCAGTCCGGTATCAGGAAGGAGCACACCGAGTCGGTCACGATCGGTAATGTTCACCTCTTGCTGTTTATGGAGTCCCAGTAGAAACAAGAGTTTGATAACACAATGCCAAACTCCCAGCAGCCCTGTCGATGGCCCAGTTCACCCCCGTCTTCCCAGTATCTCTCCTTTAAATGTTTCCACACCGCCGTACCTTTTTATCCCATTTAAGTCCCAAACCTCTTTCAAACCATTTAATATTCCTGCATGTATCTTCCTGGGGAAACTGGGATGTTTTATTTTTATTTTTGGATGTTTAGAAACCTGGTTTTTTTTTTGTTCTTTGTTTCAAAACCTTTGTACCTTTTTCCTTTTCTTCTCTTTTACTTTTCCTTCATTTCCAAGCTAAAACGTTTTCCCTTGAATTTCCCTCTAACTTCTTCTCCTCTGTACAATTATTTTAATTTCTATACGGTTAATCTCAGTAGTACTGGCTGTGATGGAGTTGTTAAATCTACCAATGAGATTCTTTTTGAATTTGACAAAAACAATACGATTGTCTTAGAAATGCCTTGCAAAAGGATTCATCCCTTGACCTTTTTCACATTTTGTTTTGTTACAACCAAAAGATTCAATATATTTTGTTTAGATGTTATGTGATAAGTCAACAGGATGTAGTTCATACTTACGACTGGGAAGAAAAATGTAGACAAATAAAAATCTGAAGAGTGAGGTGTGCGTTTGTATCACTGAGTCAATACTTTGTAGGATCAACTTTAGCTACCATCGTTTCACATCTAGTCTGACTTTTTTAACGGTTTTTATTTACAACATAGTTTAAGCTCAGGCAGATTTAATGCCTGGCATCCAATCTGTAATTTTTGAGAGTTGACATAGGTTTCAAACAGGTGATATGTTTAGTTCCCAGCTCCAGATGTGTTTTTCTTCAGCTCTGTTTGTAGCTCCATTCATCCTTCCATCCCTACTGATCAGTTTCCATTTCCTATATAAGGAAATGTTTTTCCAAGAGGATGTTCAGTAATCGACACCGTCTTTCCCTTTTACAAATATGCACCACTTTGTGTTGTAGATCCTAATGAAACATTGAAACTTGAGGTTGTGAGGTGACAGGATGTAGAAAGGTCTTATGGGTAAGGGTACTTTTGCAAGGCACAACAATGATATCAGAATACTGTCAAGTCAGTCCAAATAAGGGTGCCACTGCTTTTATTGTTTCTTATTAACGTCACTGTTACCAAACAGAGTCATGCATCACATTGCCTGATGTGTAGCTTCGGATCTGCAGTCGCTTCCTCGCAGGCGGAAGCCGTTCAAAGTCACCAAAAACACACTTTGAAAAAGCCAGATTCCTTGTTTTGAGTTACGAAATCTCTCATACTCATGTCTGATTTTTGTTGTTGTTTTTGCTGCTCTTCTTTCATTTTGGGTTGTCTTTTCATCAGTAGCTTTGTCTTGATTTGCGTGGACTGAAACATACTTTCTTTCTTTCACCCTCCCCTCCCCTGTTCATTGCAAACAGCAACGGGGCAAATGTAGTCTGTCACAGCCTGGACCGTCTGTGAGCAGTCCACACCACAGGTACCTTTTTGTTGCTTCTAGCACACCTAGAAGATAATGGAACTCAACCCATGATGCACTGGGAGGCTAGTCCAGGCTCTCTAATGTACACACCCTTTCTGCATTAGTTCCTATTTCACGTGTTAACCCTTGTGCCGCCTCATGATAGTGAATTCCATCATCTTCTGCCAGTCTGGGTGCTCTGTGTAGGTTAGACGATGAGGTGAGCTGCAGGCCAAACATCCACCCAGGAAAGGGTTTTATGAGGAATAGGCTTCTTCTTCTTCTTCTTGCGTCCTCGGCTGCTTATCTAATATACAGCTAACAACACTTCTCGCTAGCAAGCCAGCAAACCTCCCTTTTTTCTTTGAAAGTGTCGAGCCGATAAATGTCTGCAATGAACAATGCAAAAGCTGCGGCTTCCCTTTCTCTCTAGCGCTTTCACTCTTACCTCGTGTGTGTGTGCTGGTTCTTCACTGCTGCTTCTACCTGACTTTCCATCTCTGTTCCTCAGTCTGTCATCTGTGCTTCTTGCCTTTCAGGTCTCCATTTGTGAGGCAGTAAAGGGGGACTTTTTGGTAACAATATAAGAAAACTTCATGTTGATCTTTAATAAGATTGTTTATGTGTTATGTATTGTATCTTAAAAACATGCTAATTTTTACGAAGCATAGTGGAAATTCCCACAAAGAAGAAGTGCTCACGCTGAGCATATCTTGCAATTTTTAAGTTGTTGTCTGACCGGAGCAGCATATTAACAACTTAATCCTCATTTGTTGTTTGCGCATATCAGGACCCTAAATAGTGACGTTCAGGCATTTGAATCGGATACGTATCAGATATCCAAAGTGGCACGGGTTGCATTCGAAAAGAATCCGACTTGTGTTGTTCAGACTGTCATGAAAAAATCAGATACAGGTGGAATTGCGTCAAAAAAAAAAAAAAATCGGAATTGGGTCACTTCAGGCTGCAGTGTGAGCGCAGCCGCCCAAGATGTTCATGGGTAGTTACCCACGGCAACATGAGAAAAGAACGATGGACAAGAAGCAGATATAAAAGTTTAACTTAAATTTTGCACCAAACGCGTTTTGAGCCTCAGGCGCGTCTGGTTTACATTCAAAGTCTATGTGGAGGCGCGTCGAGGTCAACTGCGCTGCGTTTCATGCGGCGCAATTTGAGCGTTTGACTCATGAAGAGCGTCCAACATGTCCGACAAATAGGCCGGCAATGAAAAACAACGCCCAGAGTGATTTTGACCCGTCTGACGCGCCTCCACATAGACTTTGAATGTAAACCAGACGCGCGAAACGCTAGGTGTAGAGCAAAATGTCAAGCGTCTGCATTCAAGGTACAACTCGTTGAACTTGAAGCATCGGACGCGTTTTTGATGTGAGCGCACCATAACCATTGGCTTAGCAAGTCCTGTTAAGCTCTAGATGGGTTTAAGTTAATACAAAATGATTCTGTATGAATTTAATGTACATTTCTTTGACATAACGTCATTTCCAGAAAACAAACTCTGGATTTAGCTAAAAGTAGCATAACATAATAGAGATAATTTGTTGACCATGGACTCTTTGGATCTTGTGGTGTATGGATTATTCTCCCCTCCCTCAGAAGCTGTCAAGTTCATCACGTTTGTTTTTGTGGGGTTGTTTCAGCATTGAGTATTTTTACTGTCCATTATGAGGAATGTGACATTAAAATATATAGATGATGTTTACAAATCTCCAAGAACTGGAGCAGTGTGAAAATATCACAAAGCAACAAACTCTTGTTACATAGAATGTTTTTTCCAAAGATGTCTGCGTGATTAATTCATTGAAGACTCCTTATAAAATTGATTGGACAAAGAATTGAGTACTAATGAGAGTATTAGTATTACTGATGTTTCCCTTAAGTTATATTTTTTTCCCTGTCCTAACTTACAACTTAGTTTTTTATACCAGTTTAATCTTGTGCAGAGCTCTTAGGAATCAACCTAATAAGATAATTCCATAATGCAGTTTATGACCCTGAAAGATTAAATAATTTCATCCTCAGTCATTTACCAGGAACATTTGGATTCACTCAACAAGTCTTTTGGCTCCAGTTGTTTTTCCCCCCATGTTTTTAACGTATAAAATAGCAGTTCCTTGCAAAAACCTTCATGCTCCTTCAGCTACATATTTCACATTTTGTCGCTTTTTAGTCATAAACTTATATGTATTCTCCTGGTTATGTGATATACCAACACAAAGTAGTTCGTAATTGTTAAGTGGAAGAAAAAATTTGAATGATTTTAACTTGTTTAAGCGACAACAAAAAAAAAAAGTCTAAAATGTGAAGCATGCATTTGTATTTTGGTCACATAATTATATATTTTGTAGAACCACTTTTCACTGGAATCAGAGCTGCAACTATTTTGAACTATGTTTAAAGTTAAAGTTTTGAAATTCTCAATTTAATTTTGGTCTAGACTTTGACTGGGCCATTCTAACACATGAATATGGTTTTATTTAAACCATTCCATGGTAGCTCAACAGAGGTCTGTGAGGTTATTGTTTTACAGTAACCTCAACTTCCCCAGTTTTATCCCTGACCAGTTCTCAGATCTTTAATTTTAAAAAAAGACAGAAAACTATTTTTACATTTCCCTCCGGACTACCCTAAGTTGCGTTGGTCTGTCACGTAGCATCCAAATTAAATGCATTGACTGTTTTAATATGACAAAATGTGAAAAGGTTAATGTAGCATGAATTCTTTCGCATTTTACTCTAAGCCACATTCAATGAACTCAAGTGGTATATTTGTTTACACCTATTTTTTACAGAAGTTAGTTAAAAACCACAGAATTAAAACAAAAATCTGTTTCAAGATGCTGCACTGCTCTTGCCATGGCATGCTTTGCACTTTCCTCCGGGATGAAACTTTTCAGAGTCAGCTCAGCTGATTCTTGCAGCATGCTTTTGTTTTTTTTGTCTTATTACTCTTAACACCTTCAGCAAAGGAATGCAAGCAAACATTAAGTGTATTTGTCTATGCTTGAATACTGTTTTGTGACTGTCTTTGTTATCCTGTTTATCCACCAAGTTTCAGTCAGCATGTGCATCACAGTAGGAAACATCGTCACTTTCAGCCCAGTTTGCAGTAACTCTCAAACACGCCATCGTGCGGCCATGAAAGCATCGACATCCAGCGGCCGTGCTGCTGAAATGAGATCTTATTTGGATTGAAAACAGATTTCACACATGGAGAGAGGGATATTAAATTAGGAGTTATTATTATTTAAATTTGCAAGTTTAAAAATGTGGTTCAATCAGTTTGTGTTACATAGATTGTACAGTATCGTTGTGTTAGCAGTAGTGTAGTTGTACCAGGGATGCTGTGTGTTTATTGGCAGTGACTCAGCCTCTGCCTGGTTGTGAATGTGTGTGAGCAGGTCTCGCAGCGCCGCTGGATCCGCTTCCTGCCGTTCTGATCTGGACTTGGCGACGGCTCGCAGGTCCTCGTTCTGGCGCCGCGTCCTCTGGTTCGCGCTGCCTGTCCAGCTCCTCCTGCTCCTGCTGGTGGTCCTCGCCTTCCTGCTGCCGCTGGCCGAGGAGGACTACTGCACTCAGTCCAACAACTTTGCTCATTCCTTCTACCCGATGCTCAGCTACACTAACGGACCGCCTCCCGTGTAGGTCGGCAACGACAACTGTCCGTAATTTGGCTTCTGTGGTACGGGAATGAGAATTGTGTGCAGAAAAATCTTTTTAGTGTGTGTGTGTGTAGCGCAGAGGATCAAGAATCGCACTAAATTAAGAAATGCTGCGTCATTTCGAGGTGTATTTTGGTTTAGCTCCAGTTCTGCTGGATGGATTTACGGGTCCTTCATCGTGTATTTTTCTGGAGAACACTGTCAGCGGAAAGCACCAAAGTCAAAAGCTGAAAGATTAGCCTTGGACAACAAAAAGGAACATGAAACTGTTTCATTGCGTTTATTTTGTTTTTTTTTACCTGTATTTTGGGCATGTGGTTTTAATATTTACTTTTATTTACTTACATCTACGACTGTGTTTGCGCTAAACTGTACGTTTTTAACTTGAACCACATCCATTCATGTCAACCCAAATCAAGGGTTTAACCTTTAACATCATGATCTTTTTACATTCTGCTTTTTATTTTTTCAAAACATCTGGTATCTTAAAGATTGAAACTATGACACATAGAACTAATGTATATTTTGTATGACTGTTGGTTGAGTATAAAATATATAAAAGTCCAGAATTATTTAACATGTGTACATAGTGCAGAAGATTACTATGAAAAAAGATGTATATGCAACTACCAACAATAATGAATGCCAAATCCTGACTCCGAATCTTGTCTTTAATCTGATTTTTCTTTTGTCCATTTTATTAATGAAATTAAAGCCCTGGTTGCTAAATAACGTATTTGTCAGTATCTTAGGCGGCATTTTGTTGTACATAAAGACCTTTAAATGGAAGCAAATGGAGAACCTGAGACAGAATCATGTGGGGTGGAACGACCTTCAGGAAGGTCTGGGAGCAGAGGAAGACTGTGGTGAGTGGAGCAATGCCAGGTTGTGGCGTCATGGTGACGGCAGACATGATGATGATGATGATGATGGCTGTGAAGAAGCTCCTCAAGCAGTTTGATGATTTCATCGTTTGAAAGAGATAAAGATGTCGAGTTCAGGCCCAGCATCTGAGAAACCTTTGACTGGAAATCCAGCAGCTACAATGAGAAGAAAACAGCCGGTTCACTGTGAGCGCAAACTTTACTCTAAATTAATAAGAGCCTTGCAGAACTTTGACACGTCTTGATGTTTTTATCGTTTTGTCACTTTTGTAAACGTTAGTGTTGTGATTCTGTGTAACAAACCAACACAAAGTCAATGGCAGACTTTAAAAACAAGAGCTGCACCAACAATCTTTACACATTTCTCTGCAACAGAAACAAGCAGTAATAATAAAGTAGAAACAATAACAAAAATCATCCCATAAAAGCACCGAAAAAGGCTTTACTTAACCAGAAATCCATCAGGTGAGTCATAAAGTTCTTCATTAAAATCTTAAAATTAATTTGATATGTAACGAAGTGAAAGCTGAGTTCACATTTTCTTCAGCATTTATAAAAACATGAATTTGTGCACTTAAAGTAGCAAGTAAAGCAGGGAAGTTATTCATGGTTTCAATCTGAAGACGAGAAAATAATTGTTCACAAGGGACAAAAAAAACGTAACTTTTTGCTTGTTTGCAAAAGCTGTAAGATCTGAGCTTACTGTGCAGAACACTTGATGAAACATAGTGGCAGTAGCATCATGCTGTGGGCATACTTTGTTTTTATAAGGACAGTAAAGATGGTCACAGTTTATTAGAGGCTGAAAAAGACTTAAAACTGTTTAACTTTCAACAACAGCCAATGATGTAGTATAGACGCCAGTTCACAGATTTCTGATAAAATGCAGTGCAGTTTGCAGTTACGTGACAAATTAAATTTTGAAAATGTTCAAGGTGTGTGAATGCTTTTGCGAAACACTGCAGATGGTTGAGAAGAAAGGTCAAATGTCTGTTATCTAACCAAAGCTGAAGTTTCTGAATTTGGACCAGTTGTTTACTTTAAAAAAACAACAACTTAATTTGTTTACAGAAGAGTAGCCTTGGTTTCCCTCAAGCTCTCTGCCCTAACCTTGTGACTTTCCTCCACCGAGTCGAGAAAATGACTGAACAACAAAGAGATGAATCCACTGGCTCTGCTGCTGCGTGGGGGAAATGTTACGACTGAACCTCACTCACCTCCCTCTGCCGTTCAGACAGCTGAGCCAGGCTGACTCTGAGGACGTCGAGCTGCTCTTGCTCCCGTCTCGTCTTCTTCTCCTGGTCCTGCAGGTCCGAGCTGACCGTGCTCAGCTTCTTCTCCGCCTTCGCCTTCCCGTCCAGCAGCAGATTCATCTTCAGCTCCTGCGTGGTCTGACTCTGCTCCATGACTTTCAGCTTAGCGTGTCGAACACAGCGGAGACCCAAATGTGGATGTTTGTCCTTATTACTATTATTCTGACGTTTCTTTAGACTAGGCAAGTAACTCTGGCACTTAAATAAGTGCTCAAATTGTGTCAAGATCAAGACTATTTATATACTTGATTCAAAATTATTTTAAAAAATGATCAATTTACAAGAAGTTACGAGGTAAAAGAGCCTCTAGAGTGGCTTCGAATCCCAACCTTTCTCCCCTCTACCTTGAGCTCGTTGGTGTGGGTGAGCTGGGCCTTGAGCTCAGTGTTGGACAGCTTGGTCGCCCTCAGTTCTCCCTGGAGACGCTCCAGCCTTTTTTTTAACTTCTGGGCCTCCAGAAGAGCGTCGTTTTGTTCTGCAGACGGCACAGACCGACTCCTCCTCTCGTCCTCCAGCTCTAAAACCTTTTTTCTCAAAAGCTGGACGTGGAGTTCTTTTCTGTCCAGTTGGTCCTTTTGGGACTTTACCTACAAGGAATGAGCAGATTTTTGCTTTTGTATAGAGAGGAAGCAAAAGAGTGAAGTCAGGTGTATTTGTTTGTGCAGCAACCTTTCACCAACAGCGTAGTAAAAAGTGCTTTACATCATAAACACATTAAATAGTCAATTATTATGAAACAAGCAGTAAACATTAGATCCTGTCATCATCAAAATCATCATATCAAATATCTCGATAAATGTCTCATTTATTATCAAAAGGAACTTTTAGTCTTGATTTAAAGGAACTCTGTTTCGACTATCTTGAAGTTTTTCTGGAAGTTTGTTCCAGATTAGAGGAGCATAAAAACGTCAGAGAGAGTTTTACAGTTTTACCTTCTGCTTTAAGCCGTATGTCTGCGTTTTGCTCTCCACCAGAGCAGCCGCCTCTTGCCTGTCCAGCTGTTCTGCACGTGACCAGACGAGTTTCAGCCTCATGTCGAAGCCCAGGTCAGGGTAGATACCGTCGACCTTCATCGTCTCAGACAGCCGTTCCACAAACTCCTCATACTGCGGAGAAATTGTGATCAAAACACTTGAATGATTGGTTGGTTTTCCTCACTTTGTCACTCATCTGCGTCAGTGGCTTCTCTTACTTGTTTGTTGCTGCGTCGTAGTTCGTCCCGATGCAGCTCGGCCTCCAGCCGCTCCGTCTCCAGACTCTGCAGTTGCCTCCTCAGGTCCTGGACTTGTTGCTCGGCAAGCTGAGCCCTCTGCAGCGTGCTGAGCTGGAGCGCCGTCAGCTTTTTCAGCTCCTCAGAGGTGTGACGCAATCTCACCTCCATCCGTGATACGGTCTGCGAAGCCGAGGAAATCGACATTAATTGTTAGAAAATGCTCAAGGTGTAGGCGGCGAAGGGATCTCTTGACACATCTTGGAATATTTTTAATGAAAAACAGTAAGAACAATTTAAATACTGAATAAAATGTGCTTCTGCTTTTATGTATTTGGTTGTGATCACGACGTCACTAATTTCAGTTACAATAGCTTGCAATATAATAAAGAATATAACAGATACTTCAGCTAATTTCTAAATTATTCATAACCTGTGAACCTGTCTGTTGTCACATTACAAACATAAACTTCATTTTATGTGATGGACCAACACAAGTTAGTGTATTATAATGAAGAGAAATTAAAATAAACCATTCCGGATGTGTTGCTTTATCATTAGTGTATTTTTATTCTTCACAGAACAATTGAATTGTACTGAGAATAAAATTCACGAGTCGCTCGATTAAGAAATAAGTGATCTGTTTGTGCCGCATTTTAGGGGTTTCAGAGTGAAGTGGACCAAATACAAAAGCACGCCGCACATTTCAGATTTCTACTTGTAAATAAAGTATTAATTTTCCTTCCACTTCTCATATGTACACTATTTTGAGTTGGTCTATCAGAAAATGAAATAAAAAGCATAAATATGTGAGGTTGAGAAGCGATAATGTGAAAAGATCGAAGGAAAATGAATAATTTTGCAAGGTGCTATAAAAAACCTCAAAAGTCACTCAAGTAGAGTAACCGCTAATTTGTGATGTCTTTGTTTTTTCCTCTGCAGCCTGAGAGAAAATTAAATCAAGAGACTTATTTGTTGTAATTAGTCACCTCATTACAGAAGTTGTCCAGATGGTGTAAGACGTCTCTCTCTGTGGACAGGAACTCACGCTCAGTCCTCTCCTGCAGGAGACCAGCCACCTTTTCCAGGAACCGCTGAAGTTTCAACTCAGCCGCCTGGGCCTTAGACTTACACTCCTCCACCCGTTTCTTCAAACAGCAGGACTCTCGTCTGGCCGCCTCGATCACTCTCCTGCTGGCGTCGAGGCTTTCGCTTAAGGTCCGTTTGTCTGTCTCCACACCCCTCCTTCCCGCCGCCAGGCCTTCCAACTCCTGAAAGAGCCGGCGTCACATGTTAACATTTCAAATGGACGCAAACTTTGAATGATGTTTTAATCCATTTGTGACCAGGAAATAAATGTTTTATTTAATTAATAGGGGAGAAAACGGTGCAATATCCAGACAAAAAGAGGCAACTTCGAGAGTGAATGTAACTCAGAGATTCTCGACAATGTTTAAAATAAAAAAAACATTCAGCAAACACCAGGAAAACATACATTGTTGTGCTCACATGGCCCAGGTTAGTTTAGTTTAGTCAGATATTTCAAAATATATATATATTGGGTATATTTTATTCAAATTGTGTGCTTTATCCAAAGCACCTGTTTTATCCCTCTTCTCAAGAATCACTGAACTCTAAACACATTGAAAATAGTATTTCTACCTCTTTGAGAGAATCAAGTGCTGCTGCACTGCTGGCCGTCTTCTTCTTCTCCTGATCCAGCTCTGCCATCAGCATCTGCACCGTCTCTCTGCTGGCTTTACACTCCAACTCACAAGATTTGACATTCTCCTCCAAAACAGCAACCCTCATCCTCAGTCTCTCCTCCTTGTTAGACGGGCAACAGGGACAAATGACACATTTCACAAATACTCCGTGGATTTTACTTTTATTGGAGTCAGAAAGTTTCCAATAAAGAGAATCATAAACATACCTCATCAGAAGTTTTCAAGATTTCCATGTCTTAAGTTTAGCAGAAGACGTAGAAAGTTGTTTCTGTTGTATGAAGTTTCATGGCAACGTCAAACAGTATTTACATAGTTCAACCAGAGGGGGCGCTTTTATGTTAAATACCTAAACAAAACATTTCAAAAGTCCCGAAGAAACATTCACTCTCTATTTCTCTGAGGCTCTTTCTAATACAAATAAACAATATGCAGCGCATAACTTCACCAGAATTATGTTAAATATAAGCACAAATTTTTCTAAGTTAAGAATACGCATCCTATTTGTCACATATAACTTATAAACGGGCGTTTCAGCTTTCACCGCGACTCTGTGGTGCGCTTCTATACAATGTTTTAACGTAACAAGTGGTAAACCTCAAGTTGCATTCATGTACAACCACATGCTTTGATTGTTACCAGATATTAACCTTAATCAAATAATAATAATAATAATAATAATAATAATAATAATAATAATAATAAAGATTTAACAAAACCAAATGTAGAAAAGATGTTCCTGAGATTGAGTTTCTGTGTGACAAATAGTAAAGTGAAATAAAAAAATGATGAATCTTCTAATATAACCAGCACATTTCTCCACACTACAAGTAATATCGCTGTTTTGACGTGACCCGGTCAGTGTTCAATCTCGAAGAGTTTAAATAATTTTATAAATGCAACTTTCATTAACAAATAAAACATTTTTCTATTTCTATTGATTCCCATTTTATTTTGTGTCTTCGTCGTTTAAAGTCTTTTTATAGTTTCTTATCACAAACGAACGTTTTGCATTATTGAGACCATATTTTTTCATCTAATCTGTAAACGTTCAGAAATATAATAAAGATTGGAGTAACATAAATTTTGTACGAGTTGACGTGAATGCACCGTGAAGTTCAAAATGCGGCCTTAAAATGCCGTGTAGAATCGCAACTGGTGGTAAAAAAAAAAAAACATTTTGACATATGACGTATTAATTATTATTTGTGTGATATGAACAAATAAGGCACATATAGGGTCATTACTTTTATAGGACCCATGTCAGAGTAATTCATGTAGTTTTAACATAAACTTGAGGCTGTGATACTTACCTGCAAGACAAGACTCTGGACATACAATACCCACCTGAATACATCACGCTACACCGGAAGTGGGTAACAACTTCAGCTTGTGCGAGGAGAAACACGCCTCCTGGGTCAGTCACATTTGCTGTCAAACAATTTGAGAAAGTTTATGGTTTTCTTTTAACACTTCGTTACCAGTTACCGCTGTTTAACCACATTATCTCTGGCTTGTTTTGAGACGCTGCGTTTTCCGTCCCCGCTAAGCTAAAGGCTAATGTTGCACGGTGGCTTTTAGCATGTTGTTAGCATGCTTTCAGAGGTTATTACCTGCTCTGCACTGTCGTAGTTTTTACTTTGAGCTTATTTAAATTTGCATTCATAATCTGAGCCAATCAGGTTTACTTATTTTTGTTCCTACTTTCTGTATTTTCATTTATTTATCTTTCCCCCTTATACTGCAGAACACCTTTGCATCAGAAAGATGCTTCTTCGGACATTGTGGTCGAGACTGGGAGCTCGGCAGCTTGCTGGGAGCAGACCAGTCTGTATTGTTTCTTCAACCACTCTTACCCAATGTTTGAAGCCCAGCAACAACGAATCTACCCCAAGGATTCACTCCTGGTCATCTACAGTCACAAGAACCTTTTATTTAAACCCATTGAACCAGCAGTGCATGCATGAAACACATGTTCATCCTACACCTACAAACTTCAAATGTAATCAGGCTCGTTTTTATTCATCTAATATTGTAAAGTCAGTGCTAAAGCCAACCTTAAAACCAGTAATAGTGCCTCCTAAAGGAAAAAGACCTCCTAAAGGCCCACGAACTAAACAGCCTTCTCGGTCCAACCAGCCTTCAAAGAAAGAGGATGAGGTGATAAAGTTAGTGGTTGTTTGTTTTTCCATCTGTTGCTGCCTGGTTCAGTCATTAATTCAGGTGTTATTTTGCCTGCAGGATATGATGCAATGCATAGCCTTTGCAACAGCAGACCAGTATCATTTGCCAACACTTAGCCATGACTTGATAAACCACGGCTTTCAAGAAATCGATTTACCAAGAGGTATGAGCCAAGCAGCTATTATATCACAGCTCAGCTCAGCAGGAGGCTTGACTCTGAGGAATGCTGCTTTGAGTTCTTCTCACTCTCCTGTTTTTATTTCAGATGCATCCAATGTCCTGGTGATAAGCACCGAAAACGCTGCTAAAGTAGACGACGATGCTCTTATTTTTTTCTTCAGGTAGAAACGACAAGCTTTTTTTTTTTTTTTTTTTAACATCTTTCTGTACTTTATTTTAATGTTGAAATATCAGACAGTGACGACGTGAACATATTCGTCGTCTTGTTGAATATCATTTTAATTTTGGACTTTCGTGATTCATGAGAACCACAGTTTGCCCACACTGAGGTTGAAATGATGATACGACAAACAACTTTACTGAGTTTCAAGGTAAAGAGTTGGGTTCACAAATTTAAATTTCTTTTATTTTTCTAATCTTTAAATACACAAACAAATAAATATGGGCCCTAATATGTACATGCAGCCCCGTTAATGTTTAGATAAATGCCCAATAACAAGTCACATCTCACCTACACTCATTCTGTAGCCAATAACAACCTCCAAGCATTATTATGCCTTTTTATTTAGATTTTGTGGTGACAGTGGCCTTTATTAGTTATATATTACGTAATATTGATAATATTGATATTGATAATAGAAATATAATAGAACTTTACTCAAAAGCACAAAACAAGGCCAATTGAATGAGATTTACTTGGTTAAATTTCTAGCCAGAATTAAACTGGGATCTTGCTGGCGGCTACAAAAACATTCTCTGCAACAAACTCAGAGACATTTAGCCACATATTCATGTTTGTGTTGAGCATTTAGGTATAAATCTGTGAGAATGAGAGAAATTCTGCTCAAGCTGTAAAATCAATAATTGGGATTGTTGTATCATCATTTTACCCTGGAAAAAGAAATGTCAGCATAAGTAATTAAAAGCAAATACATTCATAAATTTTTTGTGAACATTTCATCAAGATTGTAAAGCTTGGTCTAAAACATAACCTGTGTAAAATTAAATTATAGTTTGAATCAACTGGAAAAGAAGAAACTCTTGTGGAAATTAGTTTTTTCTGATTCTCAGTGTGAGTCTTAGTGTTTTGGAAATCTTTGTTCTGACTTTCTACGTCTGAATTTTAGGGAAGGATCTGTTGTTTTCTGGAATGTCGAGGAGAAAGAGGTAAACATTACCATTAACGTTTCCAAACTGAACAGATTTCTAAATCATATCACCAATTGACAACGGAGTTTGTTCTCATTTTGTGCAGATGAAAAATGTTTTGAGGTTACTGGAACATCATGAGATCCAGCCTTACGAAGTCGCTTTAGTTCACTGGGAAAATGAGGAGATCAACTACACTGTTGGAGAGTACGATGTGCTTCAATGTCAGATGGGATTGTTGGTGTTCCTGAATGCTTGCTGCTCATTAAAACATTCAAATCTTTTCCTCAGAGGAAACACAAAGCTGGAGAGAGGCAACTTCATTCTTAGTTACGACATGGATCAACAAGAGGCTGTCCTGGAGAAATTTGCGTTTTCAAATGCTCTCTGTCTGTCAGGTGAGAATAGGTGAATACTCCTGACTTGTTTTGGGTTTTGGTTTTACACACTTTTTACTCTTAGTTCTTTTTTGTTTGTTTGTTTTTCAGTAAAGTTGGCGATATGGGAGGTGGCTTTGGACAACTTTGTAGAGTCAATTCAGTCAATCCCAGAGGTACAATGGACAGGATGGAGAGACACTTTATGCATATTTTATTACATGTAATGCCAGCAATTTGAAAATCTAAATGTGAAGTCATTTGTTTTGCTTAGATGCTGAAGTCTGGCAGAAGAATCAAACTGTCTTCTGCTGAGGTTATGCAGAAGATTGGAGAGCTATTTACGTTGAGGTAAATTCATTTTTCTCCGAACAGCGCCTCACTCGTTTTCTATTTCATTTTTACGACTTAAGAGAAAGCCGAAGCTTTCCAATTACTCGTGGCGCCAGCCTCTTCACTTGATTTACTATTTTTACCACTTCTGGATTGAGGTGGTGCCTGTCTGTGCGGTCACGTTTAACGTCGCCCGCCTCTGGCACGACCATAACTTTAATAATTTTTGCTCTCTGCCTCCTGCTCCTCCGACAGACACTGCATCAACCTGAGGTCCGACCTTCTCCTCACTCCCGATTTCTACTGGGACCGAGAAAACTTAGAAAAGCTCTATGACAAGACGTGCCAGTTCCTGAGCATCAACCGCAGAGTCAACGTAAAAACAGCTGCGGAGCACGGATAAGTCATGAATAAGAGCCTTAGCGAGACATTTAGCCCCCTTCTTTGTGCATTACTGTCATTTGTAGGTTGTGAACGAGAAGCTGGAGCATTGCACGCAGCTGACAGACCTGATGAGGAGCCACTTGAGTGAAAAGCACAGCTTGAGGTTGGAGTGGATGATAGTCATCCTCATTACCATTGAGGTAAAGTGGGTTTACTTCACCCCTTTATTTTCAGTAAAAAGGGATTTGTTCATTTTGTTAAAACTACAAATTCTAGGTTTTTGGGATTTTATGTTGAAATACCAACACAAAGGAGTAGGAAAAAAGGGAATTTATCGTTTGTCCCCTTTAATCTGAGACTCCTAAATAAAATCCAGTGCAACGAATTGCTGTCAGAAATAACCTAATTGTTACACGGAGTCCACTTGTGTGTAATTTAACCTCAGTTGGACTAATGTGCAAATATTTAGAGTACAAATTCTTGTCTTTCGATGTGCAAAACTAGCAGGGAAAAACTCCAAACACTTCCAGCTGTAAAGGTTGTTTGAAAACTGTTTACTTTTCTCTCTACTTTGTATTTCTGCACTGCAACGTGTTGGTCTACCAAATAAAATCTCAATTAAATTGACGGTTTATGTCACAAAATACAAAAAAGGTTGTACAAAAGCACTGCTTAATATCTCTCCTGTATGATTAATCTGGGTCTTGTTCTCCTTGAAGGTGATGTTTGAACTCGCAAAAATGATCTTCTAACCTGCTGACCACGGAAGGCAAAAGTCTATGAATGAATGCTGAGGTATTCATTCACTGGTATTTCACAATGAACCACTGACGCAACCTTAAAATGTGAAGGGGACCCGATTAGTTTTAGGTTTGTTACTCTTTCAACAAAGGGACACTTCTCAAACGCACAATTTACCTGTAAATATGTCCATTCATCCATTGTTTACTCTCGCTATCCTTTCAGGGTGGATTGGAGCCCAGCCTGGCAAAATGTCTGTTCAGATTTTTGTTCAAACTTGTTGAGTATTTGATTATATTTGTATTTAATTTTAAGAGAATTATGAGGTCACACTCACCTTTACTGAAAACGTTATTCTTGTGACTCATTCGTGTTAAAAGAAAGAAGAATAAATTCCTATACGAATGTATCTGCTCCTATTTGGTGACTCAACAAAAAGCGTGAGTGCTGTTCTGGGCGTTTTTATATGTAGACCACTGTTTGAATGTAAAACATGAGCCCTAATAATCTGTTAAACTGACAGCTGAATAAGACGTTTCAATAACACAGGAGATTTACGATATGTGCAGGTATTATTTTATTCAAATAAAACAATGTTTTAATAATAAAATCTTGCTGTCACATGAATAAAAGTGGCAAAATTTGCCACTTTTGACACGTGACAAATTCTTCGAAATCAGAATACATGGAATGAAAGGAAGAAAGAAGAAAACAATTTTTTTTTTTTTTTCTTTCAGTTTGAATACATAGCTGATTGTATCCAGATAATCCTTTTAGTTGTTAATTCATAAACATCTGGGTAGAAAGATGGAACAAGAAATATGTTATTATTAAGGCTCAAAAATCAATATTTGGGTACATCGAATGTCAGACTTTTCTACAGTGATATGGCATGCTCCCTGTCTCCTTGAAATTGACTGAGTGGTAACTCATTTTGACTGCAAATATGTATTGTAGAGCCTGTGTAAGCTTTAAAACAGGCATTATGTACAAGATAAAATATAACATTTCTGAAATATGTTTAGGTCTGTAATACATTTCATAAAACCGTAAAAGACTCACATTCAAACATGTATTCAACCTCCTTGTTTCTGTCACATTACAGCCGCACACAGCGCTGTATTATGACTGTATCCACATTATTCCTAGCCCCCAAGAGGCTTTGGGTGATTTAGTGATTTATGGGCGCGACTTCCGCCGCAAACTGGAACCGCCATTTGTTTACATGTTAGCAACTCGCCAGCTTTTAGGCTATAAAATATGTGGGAACACCAGCTATCAAAGCTTAAATGTGACTATTGTTTTACCACAACCTACAGCTATTGCGGGGAGGGATGGCGACTTGAAGAAATGGCCGCATTTCTTCAAGTTACACTAGCATATGTAGCTCATATCATGAACTTTATTATTTTTTAAATTCAAACAAAAAATAAAATTCACATCACACCGAGCTAATATTATGTAGTTCTGGTGTTTTATACTGTCGGCACAAACCTGCAGCTCAGATCTCTGACCAGCTTCTCTGCTTTTCTCTTTGTTAGTGTCAGTTCTTCAGAGAAACGTCGTGTATTATAACTGAAAAAGATGTAACTTCTATCATGAATATAGACTAGCAGAAAACCATACAAATTACAATAAAATACTGCTACTTCCGGTGGGCGCCGGAAGTAAGACCCATAATCGTTTCCCCACTAAGCCTCTCAGGAATAAAGTGGATAGCAATGTAAAATAGCGCATAACTGTAAGGTGGAACGAACATCATGGTTTTCTACTTTGTTTACAAATACGTCTCAAAAGTGTGGTGTGCTTTTATATCCAGCCCCTTTACTCAGCTAGCTTTAAATAAAATTTAGTACATTATGTTACAGTTGTGGAGTTTAGTACAGGGTTATTTTTTTAAAAACAACATTTCACAATCTGAACATGTCACAGAGCTTTGTTTAATTCGTCATCTGGAAATTGAAAAGGTAGATATGGCACTTGTGCAAGCTACTATAAGGAGGTGTTGACTCTAAAAATGAAACCAAAGCTGAAATGGAATGGTTTAGATCAAATAATTTTTGTTGTGTTGTGATAATCAAGTACAAATCTGGACTAAAATCAGCTGTGACACGCTTGAAATAGATACTATCTAACCAATCTCTCAGAGTTTGAGCTTTTTTTGTAAAGAACAAGCAAAGAAATTTGGTTTCTAGATGTGCAAAGCTGGCAGACGCCAAAACTCTTGCAGCTGCGATTGCAGGAAAAGCTCAATGTACAAAGTATTATTTCAGAGGAGATGAATACAAATGACTTCCACACTTTTAAGATTATTTGTAGAAAAAACACGTGTAATTTTCCTTACAAAAGGCATTTGAGTTTGTGGTTGTTACTTAACAAAATGTGAAAATGTTCAAGGAGTATGAACCCTTTTGCAAGGCTCTGCAGGTGAAATAACTAAATGACTGAACGATGAAATATATGTGGTCATAAATAGGACAGGCTGCAAAGTATCTACATACAGTAGTATATAAAAAATGTGTGTGCAGAGTCGGAGTACAAACGTAAATACTGCTTCCGAATTCTCTCAGATACTGTTAAAATCGCTTTTACTTTTCAAAAAATAAAACAATTAATATAATGTTAAAAGTGGAAGAAGTGGACATGATTAGAAGTCTAAGTCGCACACTTTGGAACAGCCATGTTTTAGTGAGAGGTTGATGCGTTCACACCTGAAATCACTGCAGTCACTCTGAGAAGGTTAGCAGTTTCCCTGTCCAAACTTCTTTAACCACATCTCCGTCATAATTAATGTTATGTTCAAAATCAAGAATGGTTTCACCACTAAATATGGGAAGATTACTGGATTATCTTGATGTCACAGGAAACACTGCAATGACTTTTCGGAACGTTCGTCTTTTGTTATGATTGTCCAACCTTGGAAAAGATGAGAGAAAGCACCTGTTAGTCATTTTTGACAGATAATTGAAGACTAAATTCCTTAAATGAACAGTGATTCTGAAAATGCTCTAAGATTTACCTGTCATTAACCCCAGAGTTGGGATGTGTTAGCTTCATTCCACTGCAGAGACACTGGTTCCCAGGTCCTCGAGTGCAACAGTGAAATCCTCCCCTTCACTTTCCATTTCACTCGTTTCTTTTTTCAGCGCGTCTCGTTGACTTTCTGTGTCCTCAGGCTCCAGACTGCATGCCATCTCAAACTCCAGCTCTGGCTCTGCTTCATCCTTTTCTTCACTTTCACTCTGCAGCTTGACACGTTCATCCACCTTTTCTGTGGATGTTTGCATGTCCTGCTGTGGATAGATGTCCTCCTCTGCGTCCAGCCAAACATCTTGATCGTTTTCGTCCTCTGATTGTCTGAAAGCCCAACCCTTTTTCACCTCGGAGAGCAGAGGCTTTCTCAGGAGCACTGCTCTCTTCTCTTGTTTTGCTGGTTGGCAAACCTCCATTGTCTGAACCTCTGCAATGACTCTTTCAGTAGATTGGATTTGTTCCAATGGCTCTATTGTTTCCACTGCTTGGATACCCACATCCAGTAGCACTGGCTGACTTGCAATCACAGCCCTTTGGATTAAATGTGAGTCCGCTTCCGGTTCTGTGATACTGGTTGCCTGCACTGCAACCTCATTTAGCTCCGTCCTTTTTTTGCTTTCATCTCTTTGAAGTACAGACTCTGCTGACTCCTCTGCCTGAACTCCAGCTTCAGAAACATCCACCTGCTTTGCGGGTTCAATTCTCTCTATAGGTGCAGCAGAGGGCCATGTTGAGGCTTTGGCTTGAGCAAACTGTATGTTCAGTTTGAACTCTAAAGACAGGCTAGAAGGGGACTCCAGGTTGCCTACTGATGAGATTACTCCGGTGTTTTGGGGGACTGCTAATCCAGCATTGCCAGGTGTAGCGAGCTGTCTTTGCGTACTTGCCAGAGGCTCCATGGTGGTTTCATTTGGACCCTTTCTAGCTAATTCCTCTGTTCTTACATCTCTTGCTGCGGTGCATACTTCTGGCTTGTCAGGTTTTGCTTCCTCCAAATCCTCTTTGTGATCCTCGATGGAGATGTCTGGGCCTTGTGGAATAATTAAAGGTACCTCGGATTCTTCAAGGCCTTCTTGCTCAGCTGGGATTCCAGAGATCTCAGTGATGACAGTGGCCTCCTCCTCTTGTCTTTTGACGGCCATCTCAGTGCCGTCATGGATCACCTTCTCATCTAACATCTCAACTGATTCCTTTTGGTCTGTCTCACATACTTCTATCATACTTTCTGACTCATCAATGACTTGTTCTACATGTTGAGTGGCCATCTTAGATGGCGTTTCCAGTAAGTTACTCGTCACATGCTGCATAACGTCTTGAACTGTCACCTGGATTTCTTCAATAGTAGTTTCTTCTTCAACTTCTGCAGTGGCTAAGAGACCGTCTACTTTCTGAATGCTTTCATGGCACACATCAATGACTTCCTTATCTTCTGTAATGCCAACTTGGATCACTGTGTCAACGGAGTTCTGGGCTGATCTGATATCCACATCCATCAGGTGCACCTGGACTTTGTGATTCACCTCGATCTCCACAGGCGGCACACGCATTTTCACAACAGCAATGCTCGGCTCTGCTGCCTGATTAATGTCATCTAGCACTAATGGGGTTGCAGTCTCTACTGTATCATTTATTTCTATCTCACTGGCCGTTTTACTCATCAAAACTTCTTGAAACACAACATTAGGTTTCTCACTTGAAAGGTCTTTTAAATTACTCATAACTTCATGTGATATGAAGGTGTGATCAGTTGCAGCCACCTTTATTTCGGCAGCTGAAAGAAGGCCCGTCTTATCCCCCTCTACTGTCTCCTGCTGCTCACAAAGATTTACTTCACTTTTAGGTTCTTCTGAAACTTCAACCAAGTCTACACAAACTGGCTGGGTTTCCTCAGGACAAGTCGTTCTTTCTAGGACCTTGGCAGTCCTTGCCTCCTCATTAACTGAGGATACATGAACTGCTGTCAATGCTGGTAACCCCTCCACGTTCTCAAGTACATTTTCTTCATGCTCAACCTTAGCATCACTTGGTTTAGTATCAGTTTCCTGATCCAGCTGCAGTACATCTTTCCCCTCTGGTTTTTCTGGAGCAGTGTCTTCTGGCTGTGGAACATCATGAAGTAACGTTTGAGTTTCAGGTTCCTGAGTCTTACTTTCCTCATCAGTTGGTGCAGTTGTTGATTTGCATGTCTCTAAATCTGAGGCAATATCTTGTGGACTAGGAGGCGAACCTTCTAGTTCCCCAGATGGAGGTTCCTTTGACTCTGTAATAATTAGTTCTTCTGTGACAGTTTCCAATGCTGGAGTGTCATGTATCACTTGCATATCAGATGCTCCAGAGCTAATTGCTACTGCAGCAGCTTCTGGTTCCTGAGCATTCTCTGTTTCAGGAGCATCCTCCACTTGAATGATTCCTTGAATCAAACATTCAGGTTCCTCTTTTGGTTTTTCTTCAATTGTTTCTGCTTTTGGTATGGTATCAGTAGGCATTGCATCTTTTTCTAGAACCTCCACTCTGATTTCTTCTGATGCCAATATGTCTTCTTGAATATTGTCTGTGGCTTCCTTAACACCAGAAACTTGTGGAACATCAGAAGACTCCAGTGTAGGAATTGTTTTTTGTCTCTCTTTGTCAACTTGTTCTTTGTTTTCTTCAGAGAGAGACTTTACCAGTTCAATTTCTTCTGTATTTGTTACAGTAGATGAAATGTTTTCTGAAAACAGCACTGACTGATTAATGGACTGAACTGCATCTTCTTCTGAAGTCAATATTGGTGCTTCTGGACATATCAATTTGTCTTTGATTTGAGCTGCATCTGTTTGTGGCTCTTTGTCTTCTGGTTTATCACTTTTCTCTTGTTTTTCATTCTGTATGTCTGCTTCTGCCTCTTTATTAAGGGACTGAACTAGAACCTCTTCAGATGTCACCTTTGGTGTTTCTACAGATTTCAATTCTTCTTTGAGTTCAGCATTGTCAGTTTGAGTTACATTCGTTTTGACCTCTTTGTCTTCTTGCTTATCAGTGACTTTAGTGAGAGACTCTACTTGTTTGGGTTCTTTTTCAGCTGGCAAAAGGTCTGGCAATGACACTTCATCAAGGGACACAACTGCATCCTCTTGTGACTCTGATGTTGGTGCTTGAACACTTTCTAATTCTACTGTAACCTCAGACTGATCATTTTGTGGCTCTTTCTTTTCTGTCTCCTCTGTCACTTCAGGTAGAGACTCTACTGGTTTTGACTCATCAGTGTTTATTTCAGCTATGAAAATATTTTCTGAAACTGACACTTCTGTGTTGAGTGTCTGATCCAGATCCTCTACCAACTCTGTTGCAGCAGCTTTTACAACTTCTGTCACTGCACTTTGTTCAGTTTTAGCTTCCAGTACTGGATGTTCTTTGTTGTCTTTGGTTTCTTCACTAAGATCCTGTGAGGGTGTTTCAGTTAACTGAATTGTCTCTGGGGACCTTTCTTCAGGTGAGTGAATATCATACTCTCCTTTGGCCACCTCAGCTGTTTCTTGTCTTGCCTGTTCTTCCAGCTCTTCCACTGCATCAGGAGGCTTAACCTCATTTTGAGCTTGATTTTTGGTTTCAGTGTCCTCTTCTGTCACAGTTTGGTCTTCCTCCTTCCCACCTACTTCCTCTGTGTCATCTACTGATGTTACTGTTAATTCTTCGTTGGAGTCTGTTTTTCTTCTGTTATTTTCAGCTTGACCAGTAATAAGTTCTTCAGTCGCTGTAACTTCTTCTCCTTTAGGTAAACTCTCCATTGACACTGCTTCTACTACATCCCCTACACCTTCAACTACCTGCTGCCTCTCTGGTGTAATTTCCAAATTTTTTATGTCTTTTTGTAATTCTGAAACATTTAACTCACAGACGTCATCTGTAGCTGGCTCAGTGGTGTCAAGCTCCTCTTTAGGAACTTCTGAAGCCATTTCTGTAGAAATGGCCTCACTAAGGTGAGAGATGCTCTCGGCTTGGATTGTTGCTGCAGTTTCATTCACTGCATCAATTCCTTCAGCATTTAGGCCTGTCTTTATGCTTGTTGCTTCTGATCCTGTGTGTACTTCCAGCATTTTGGGCTGGTCTACTACAGACGATTCAAGTATTTGATGTGATACTGAACAAACAGCTCTTTCAGGACTCTGTTCCTCCAAACACACTGGAACTGCCTTCGGGCTTGCGGCGATAGTCTCAGAAACCTGCTGCAGGAGGGACTCTGTGTTCATGATGGTGTACTCTGCTGGGACAGGTGTTGTGTCACCAGATGTTTTTGAAGACTCTGATAACTGGGAAACTGCAGACACCATCTCTGTTTCATCTGCCAAGGTAACATCTGCTGGCTCCGGGGCGGTTATGGCTTCAGATGTGATCTCTAGCAAGTCCTCTGCTATTGTTTCGTCTTTTGCTGCCTCCTCTGCCACTGAGGCTGGTGTGGTCTCTGTAATGATCCCCTCCTCTGGGATATCACTGAGCTGTTGATGACTGCTTGAGTCTGTGAGCTCATCTGGTTCTTCATCTGTAGTTGCGGCTGATGAAGCCTCTTTTTCTAAAGCTCCTTCATGGCTTGGGGTGCCTTTTGGCTCAGTGGGCGCAGTGTCCTGTAACTGGACTTCCTCTTTGATCTCAATGGTTCCCATTGGAGGTTCACCATCTGCATCTTTTGCTCTATTACTTTCTTTTTCTGCCATTGGTTCGGTTTCAGGTAAATCAAATTCAGACAGTGGAACCACAGCGGGTGTCTCGGAGTCCTCATCATCGATACTTGCCACCTCTTTACTGACCTCCTCAGCAGAAACATCAACAGACTTTCTTGTTTTTCTTCCTGACAGGAGTTTCTTTATGGAAAAGGCATCATCTTGGCCAGCTTCGTTGGTGCTTTCCTCTTCCTCCTTCACTTTCTTTTTGGGAGTGACAAGTTTTTTAAACGACCTCCATGTTGAGCTTTCGTCTTCCTCTGGAGGACTTCCTGTCTGTTTTGGGGATGACGCCAGAATCTCCTGCATCTCATTAGACGTTCCAATCGGTGGTTCTTTAGAGCCACCATTTTGCTTGCTACCTTCACTATTTTGAGGCATGTCATCCTCAGAGTCTGATGTTTTCCGGCTTCTTCTTCTTCCAGATCCACACAACACAGCTTCCCATGACACAGATGAATCTTTTCTCCTTTTCCCTTCCTCTGTGCTGTGATCTGATATTTGCTCTGCTTCAGCTGTTTTTGGTCCATCTTTTGAGCCTGGAATTGGCCCCTCTTCATGGTCCACAGATGACTTCTTCCTCCGTTGGGGAGTTACAAGCTTTTTGAATGAAAACCAAGCCCCATCTTCCCCACTCACTGCCTCTGCAGGAGTTTCCTCTTTCTTGTTGTCTGCAGACTCTCCTGATGACAAAAGCTGATCTGAAACATGTTCTCCAGAGTCGGACAGCTTTGCGTCACTTGATTTTCTGCCCTTTTGCTTTTTGCCGCGTTTCTTGAAACTAGAGCCTGACAAAAGCCTTTTCAGGGGGCTTTCTTGAACAATTTCCTGAGAGTTGGTGATTTCATTTACGACAATAGATGGTGCTGTAGCTGATTTGGTGATTGGCTTTTCCTCTTCAGTTTCCTCTTCATGAAGCTCTTTCTCAGTTGGAGCAACGTCTTCCTCATGGTGGTGATCACATGCCGCATGGGTTGCCTTTTCCTCTTCTTTCTGTCCTTCTTCATCATCTTCAAGCTTCTTTTTCTTTCGAAGACCGGAAAAGATTCCGGTTGTAAAAAACTTTTTAAATGGACTTGCATTTTCGTCAAGCCCAGCTGGAGATGCAGGACGTGGGTCCTCTTGCGATGTAACATCCTCGCTGAGAGGTGAAGATGTTCCCGCATCATGGGATGTATTTTCCTCTTTGGTTCCTGTTGTTTTCTCGTCTTCATTTTCCTGAAAATCATCAGGTGTAACATCTGTCAGCGTCTGGCACACTGTTGAATCGTTTTCCACAGCCTCCTCTGCCGTGTTGAGATCTCTGCTTTCTTGAGCCTCCTCAATTATTTCATTCGCAGGCTGTCCAACCTTAACGTCTTCTGGTTTGCTCGGCTCCTCCTCCGTCATGTCTATTGGCACTGCACTTCTGTCAGTGGAGCCTCTCTTTACTGTCAGTTTCAGACCAATGTTGCTGAAAAACTTCCTGAAACTTTCATTGATGTCATTCTGCTTGGCATCCATTTCGATCAGATCATCGTGTCCAACCTGTTCGTCTTCAGTTTCTTCAGTCACTTTCTTCAAATTAATGTCCTCATTTTCTAAGGGTGTCTCTTCTTCTTTTGGTGGCTCTGAAACTTTTATGTCTGGACAAATGGCAGCTAAACCAGGACAGAAGAAAATTAGACACCAGTCAGTTTTCTGCTGAGACAAATGTCAGATTTTTTTGCCATTGAACAGTAATACAACTAAAATTTATATATTTTTGAAACTCCATAGTCACATTTTCTTCACTGACCCATGTTAAATCACACTTTTCTTGTTGTAACATTATATTTATTGCCACATGTTAGAAAAATAAGAGATTTTCTTTAAGTACTGTAAGTGTTAAACTATTTGGATGATGATATCATAGCACTTGACCACTCCAAAACATTGACTTTGTTGTCCTTTGTAACTAATTTGGCAGTACATTTAATCATTGTCCATTTGGAAGACTCATTTGTGCCCAAGCTTTGATTACTTGGCTAATGTCTGAAGATGTTGCGTTGATATTTCCACCTGTCCTGTCCTCATAATGTCATCATTTTTGTGAGGTCCACCCTTGTACTTCACGGTTGGGATGGTGTTTTTAGGCTGGCAAGCTTCCCTCCTTTTCTTCCAAATGTAACAGTGGTCATTATGACTAAACACTTCAATCTTGTGTTTAGTCCTCTGGTTTCAAGAGACCAGAGGAAATGTCTCCTAAAATCATATATTTGTCTCCGTCTGTAACCTGTAAGCTCATGTGATGATCAGCTACTTTCTGCAGGTTCATTGGAGGTAAATCTCATTATGTGTTTTCTGGCGCACTTCAAACACTTATTTTTTGCATACCATCAATTAAAAATTAAATGAAATCGGCCAAAATATCAAGAATAATGTCTTGAGGGGATTGGTACGCTTTTCAAAATATATGGTATTTTAAAGAAAATAACATTATGTGGAAACATGATGCAACTACTCAAGACTCAGTCAGTAAGTAAATTTAGAAAATCCTAATGGACAATGACCCTAATCATACCAAGAAAGTAATTACGAAGTGATGTGAAGAGTAGAAAGTATGTGACTTGGAGTGATCCTTAAAGATTTCTTTAAGCAGATCCTTGAAAGGTTTGTACAGGCAAGGTGACTCAGACACGCCAGGAGACAGGAGAATAAGGCAACAATTACAACAAACTATACTACCATATATTAAGAAACTGTATGTAAATACCTGAATCTAGAGAAAATGAGAGGAAAAAACTAATCGTTATTCTGACATTTAGCAAACAGAAATAGTTTTTGTAATTGACCTAAAAATTCAAAAATGCCGGTTCATGTGTATTTAAATTAGGATTCCTCACCTTCAATGCCAATCTCATCCTCACAGTGACCATTCAGCTCTGCTTTTCTGTTGATATCAGAGATCTGTCCATTGTTTCTGAGAACCTGAAACAAAGCACAAAATCATATGATTAGTAATAGATTATAAAATCCATCAATTGTCCATTCGCACTTTTCCCTACAGGGTTGTTGGAGTACTGTTGTCTATCTCCAGCTGTTGTTGGGCAAGAGGCATCACAGGGCAAACAACCATTCACACACTCACCCTAGAGTAACCAGTTAACCAAACAGCAATGGTTTTGGACTTGGAGGAAGATGATACAGGTAAACTCCAGGCTGGGATTCAAAGCCAGGACCTTCTTTGTTCAAGTCAACAGTGCTCTCATCTGCATCATGGTGGAGACAATTTTAATATAAAATATAGCAAACAGTCAATCCGCAGTCGGCTTCAATTATTCACAAAAGACATAGAAGTGTTTTCTGTCTCCATTTAAGTTACAAACATTTTGATCATGCTTCTGTCTTTTGTGAAAGGGTGAAAAAAAAAACCTTTCCCCTTGTGATTCACAGGTATTTCTTTCGTCTTTAGTCGTGTTTTCTAATCAATCGATACAATCCAGTTACTGTTGGATGGTGGCGACTGTAACCTTTCTGTTAACAATCCTAATAGCCTAAATCTCAAGACCCTGGGACAGATTAGTGCAGCAGGTCTGAGCAGGGTTTAGAGAATGAGCAACACATGTCCAACTAGAGTGAGGTCATGCACTTAATAAATTAGGATAAATGTCGCTGTCAGCGAGTTGATAGATGTAGGTGTCCTAACATATTTGGCCAATCTTCTAGAGCCGATGTTTCTCACTGTTGTTTGCTGATGTCAAAACAGGTCTTCCAAGTAATCCTCGAGGACGATTAAGAAAATGCAGGGCAAAACCGCTGAGAGAATTACAAGATGCCAAGAGATCAAATGCCATAACGTGATTAGAGCTTACTTTTCCGGGCAACGGACACTCAACGTCAACAACAAGCGAGCGCCTGACCTGTGGTAGACGGTTTGGCAGTTTTTCTTTTACTTTCATTTATTTGGAGCTTGTTTGTCTCTGAATGTATTTTTTGAACAGTTCAGAAAATAAAGCAAAAAATATATAAATGTTTTAGGCTATGAAATTTCAGCACCAATTCACAGCACATGAAAAAAACAAATTTATATACAGAAGTATATTCCAGGATTGATCCAATGGTACATACAGATGCCAATTTGATCCTAGTTATGATACAGTGCAGTTAAATGAATTTAATAAGGCTGATTGTTAAAAAGTCATTGATTACATCGTGTCACTGGCTTTGCAGCAATTCCTCCTGAATAAGCTTTAGGCGACGTTGGAAAGGAACAACTTCCTTTTAACAGGAGAAGACCTCCAGAGAAACTGGACTCGGTATGAGCTGCCGTGACCAACTAATGGTTCGATTAATGCTTTTACCAAGAGAAATGACGGATATCTCCTCCAATCATTGTTGCAGCTTATTTGTAAAAGTAAATAAAGTTGAAGGCGTCATGCAGAACACTTAGATTAGCATGATTTTTTTTTGTTTATGTAGTCAGGTACAATAGAGAGCATCTGTAAATAAGTTTCCAAGCTCTGCCACAAATTCACAATTGTCCTTACTTTGACTAGGCCAGCGATTTGCAACACGTATCTCTGGATCTACAAATTTTACTTTGGACATTCCTCAATTACTCCTAATATCTTTGATTAAAATGATAAAGAGCCAATCATTCTTAAATACAGATATAATAACAAATACACGTTTTTATATGTTTTACAGTTTTTTTATGGAGTAATTGTATTAAATTTCCACATCAGAATGACACTAAAAGCACTTGTAATATTATGAAGATAATTTTTTCCTTGTCATTAGGGCGGAAATTATGTACTTTTTTTTTTTTTTTTTACCACAAATATTAACATCCCATCAATCCGAGGTATTTGCCCTCTTTTTAAAAAGTTTTTTCTTAGTTTTAAAATTTAAGAATAGAAATAAAATAACGAATCTTTCAAAATTACAACAAATTTGCTGTTGTAAATATTTATTAAAAATTTTAACTTATCTTTTTTTAATTGGTGTAATCTTAGTGGCTCTAAGTACATTTTGTGGCACTGGACTGAGGGCAAAAATAACGCTTTGGTTTAAAGTGTGTAGACCCTTTGACTAGGCCATTCCTACCCTGTCAGAACCACATCTTATGGTTGAGATGTGGTGTTCCAGGTGGTTTAGAGGTGACGGAGGTCCGCCAGCCTTAGCATCTGGGCCTAAAGGTTCATTTTCAGTCCTCTCTGACCAGACCTCCATCTTCCACTTGTTCCCTGGGTGACTGAAGACTCCAAAAATGAGTCCATTTGGGTGCTGATGGCATTTCTACTGCTTTATATAAACCAGGTTTGTGGATTGACTCTTCTTGTTGACATTCAGACATTTGCTGTATATGCAGCGATCACGTGTTGGGTGTCCATGCCTCACCTCACTTGCTCAGAACAATGCATCATGTTGGACTTCCTGCCCATCTTGACCAGGTAATGATGTTGCACGTAAATAATCAATGCTGCTTTCTGCTGAGTGCAGCAGAGAGGGAATTTTATCCCTCCCTTGGGCTTTACTTTAGTTCTTCTAAGAGTTTTGTCCCACCGACCCACCCCAGTCAGGAAATTCAAAACTACCGCAGCATAAAGAAAAGCAATGCAGATGACAGTCAGTCCTCTAAAACTCGAGCAAAAGTGGGCTCGTTTTTGGCAATCCGGCAAATTTCCACACACCTCGGTGTAACAGTACAACTAATTCTCTCCATTTGAAAGAGCTTTTTGTTCCCTCCCTTCTCTTCTGCAGCAGCATCTGCTGTTGTCCTGCCAGCAGCAGAACCCCCAGCCTCAGCATCTTCCTCTGTTTTTTTTTTTTTTTACACACACCAGCCCCATTCTGCATAAAAGAAAGAAACTCCGCACAGTTCATGACAGGTGAATTCCCTGCGTCTGGGTCCTAACGTGACGCATGTACCAGCAGAACTCATCGATGCGGGAAGAAAACATGACGCTATACCTTGTCGTCGATGTCCCGTCCGGCTTCCACATCCTTCGCTTCCCCGCTCTCCTCCTCCTCTTCCGCTGCTGCTGCATCGCTTTTGGCCTCAAGTGGCGCAGACTGAGCGTCTCCCATAGTCGGATCTGCAGCGCGTCACTGTCCGGTCCGGACGGAGGGAGCCGCGCAACGGACAGGAAAAAAAAAAAAATATCCCAACAAGCCGGCAACTCCGTGGAGGAGGTCAGCTCCGAACTGCTGCTGGGATGGATCCTGACAAACTATTGTTCCCCCCTCCTCCCCACCGAGTTAAAACACCTCCCATCGAGATCACATGAAGATATAAGGAGCCAAGCCTGACCCGGGTCGGCTCGGTTCGGCTCGGTTCGGCACGCCTCCGAATGCATCAGATACAGAGGAGGAAAAAACAAGCTTCTGTATTCAGATGACTGAGGAAATGATCGAGCTGGAAGCATGAAACGGAGCCATTGTGCATCCAGATCGCTTCCAGACGCAAACAGCAAACATGCACCAACTTATTTCAGAGCCCGTAATAAACCAGAAGTTATTCCAAGATCATTTTGCGCGGTGTAATCGGTTTAGAAATGTATATTCACTCTTAATTGGATCAAATTAAGTCCTAAACTCTGCAAAAATACTGGGTAAATATTGTGAGAATGTGTCAGTTTTGAGAATTAATGTGAAACAGCGTGAATACTAACTTAAAGTAAATCAGCACATCACAACAGTTTTGCTTCTTTTCATGTTGCTATTTCATATTTTCATTTTTTTCCCCCAGACTAAAACCTGTTTATGAAATATGTCATGGTGACTGTTAAGCACTGCAAAAACCTGGCAACGTAATTATTTTAGCCGCCTTCTTCTCAAAGATACAGTTGAAACCAGATATTTACATCCACTGTACAAAAAGACTCTCTTGGCAGCATCAGTCGGCGTCTTCACAAGGTCTTCTGCTTTCGTTCTGCATGCAGATATTTCACACCAAAAACACACCCACCTCCCGTCCTGAACCGCACCGAATACCACGATGTTTATCCTCAAGGTTGTCGTCCTGTTGGAGAACCAAAGCCTCTTCTCATCAGACTTTTGTTCTCTTATTTACGTGTAATAGGGGGGGTTGAAGTCAACCCACCGATGTTACACCCCTGATCCACTGTGGTCACAATGAAATAATACAGTGAACACAAGTGTAACCAGATGAAACCTCTTTGGTTCTGCAACGCCAGCTGCATGGTCTGAAAGCACACCAGGCCCATGATCTCAACAGGTCAACGTATATGACTGAAAGGTCAAAGTGATCCGTCATGAGGGGAATGGAGTTGTGTGTTTGCTGGGGAACTATGATGTGAAAAATGAATTAAATTTGAAGCATGTAGCCGTTGATTCAAAGTGAAACTGAAGAATCCTCTGTATTCTTCCTAACAATTTTTTAAGTCTTTTTTTTGTGGCTGGTTTAAGTGGCTCACTGCACATTTCCAGTTGAGTTTGAACGTTTTGAATTTTGGTCCAAGCTAATATGAAAACACAGCCCAGTTTGGACAGAGATCCTGATGCTCCAGCAGTTTTCAGTCCATTCTGGGCTGAACTATGGTGATTGTTGTTGTTGAACTTTCTGACCCATTTCATTTCATCTAATGAGTCAGTTTGGGTCAAATGGGAAAATTTGGATCAAAATGTTTGTTGCAACAGGACAATTATTCCAGCTACACATCAAAACCTGTTTTGTACTAGAGAAGAAAAATAACAGCACTCCCAAAGCCCTTATCTTTAGAAAAAAGGAATAAAAAATTGTATATACGCAAACTATATCGCCTAAACTATGCTATCACCAAACATATGTGACCTTGAGTGACATTCAGTTCTAAATGATTATAGTTTATGATGATGTTAGCCCACCCTGTGCAGCTTTAACATGCTTTTCTGGGACAGTTTTCCACGTGTTTAGGGCCGTCATTATGAGAATATTTGACCTTTCTTCCTAAAAGCACATTTATGAGGTTAGACACTGATGTGGGATGAGAAGATTTCGTCCCAACTGAGTTGTGTTGAATCAGGATTCTGTGCACACGAAACTTTCACAGATCCTGCATTGTGCATAGTAAAACCGTCCATCCACCACTGTAATATTAATATTATTTATTGTTTTTTTTACACTTTGATGTTTAGTTCAAGACTTTACTTCAAAGAGCCGAACAAACCGTACTTGTATTTCACTTTTGAAAATGTTACAGTGCCTCTCATCACTATGGACGCTGACTTGGGCGTGACACTTTGCTCTGTGAGGATCGTAAAGTTTTTATAGTTTTTATAATATAGTTTTCTACACTTGCAGATTTTCAAAGGAGGACATAATAAAGACCCAAAGCACATGTCATGTCAGCTCAGCGCACGGCTTTAAGCTCTAACATAGGAGGAATGAGTGGATGTTGCTTCATCCGGGAAGTCGCTGCGATTATTATAGAACGAACACGATTGATTTTCACTGGTCTTGTCCAGCTGTGGCTCTTCGGGCGACTTGGTTGATTGGATTTCAGAGAGCATTAGAAGCTTCATGCACAGGACATCAGGAGGTGTCATGTGTTATTTTCATTCTGAAATAATTCAGCCTGTATTAGGCAGCCCAATGTCATATGTCATAACTTAGAATATGATTGAAAAGTTAATTTATTTCAGTCACTCAATTTGCAAAGTGAAATATATTTTGTTGATTAATTACACTCAAAGTGGAGATTTAAAGCCTTCGTTTGTGTTGGCTATGATGATTTCCTTCTTACAGTTAATGAAACAAGACATGAACGTCACATTAGATTATCACATCAAACCAATAAAAAAAAGACATATTTATACAAAATGAAAAGTATGTGTGAGCCTCTTGAAGGTTTTCAATCTGACTAACAAGCATGTTCTGACTTATTGACTGTCTCTGTATTTGGCTCATTTATGAAACTGTAATGTCAGAAGAATCATTTTAGAAGATGGAAAATGTCAAAGATTTTCAAGATTGGAACAAATTTCTCAGACAAATGGAAATCAGCTGACTGGTCAAACTGTTCAGCCAGCAAGAAATAATGTGATTTAGAGTTTGTGATTCAGCATGTGGGCGAGATATAGTATAGGCAAAACCAAAACATCCATAAAAGCTTCTGGAACTTTTATGGGAGAACCTGACCCTCTGATTCACTTCAGCAAGGTTTCAAATGCATTTATTCTTTGTTACTGAATGTTTTTTTTGTTGTTGTTATAATTAAGTTTTTCTGAAATTTACAAAGTTTGCTTTCAGTAATTACATATACAAACATTAAAAACAAAACAGGTGGTTAGATTGATGCAATTTGATGCAGTTTTACGCTACAATTTACTGCGTGATCTAATCTGCGATCCAAGCAATAAGCTACATGTTTTCCATATCTCCTTTAAAGACTTAATCAGGTTGCAGACAGGCTGGAAGAAAAAGACTTTGGTCTTCCTCCGGTGAGATTTATCAGACAAACTCTGAGATTCTGTGAGTTATAAAGGAAGATGTGTGTGTGTGTGTGTGTGGGGAGGGGGGGTGCCTTGCAAAATTCACACCTCTTGAACTTTTTTTTAAAAACATTTATTAGGCTTCAGCCACAAATTTTATGGGATTACATTTGATAAACCAACAAAAACCATTAATTTGGAAATGTTCTGGTTTTTGAAATGTTTGAAAATGTAAATTTTGAAAAGTATGGCATGCATTTTATGTGAGACAATATTTACTAGAAAGTCATTTTGCCCCAGCAAGTGATTTGGACTGTTTTTATAACCACTTTTGCACATATAGAGACAGATTTTTATATATTTTTTTGTCCATTCTTCTTTGTAAAACAGCTCAAACTGAGTCAGATTGGTGGGTCAGAACTGACTGGATTGTTCCTACACATGAATAAGAGCTGATTTCAACTCTGACAACAAATTCAAGCAAGATACACAGACATTTCTGTTTAACATAAAAAAAATGTAAAACAGCAACAAACACACACACACACACAAATCCCCACAAACAGAGGGTTTGAATATTTATGCCAGCATTTAAATCGGAAGTATGCAAAACTCATCTCTCCTAACTTATTGCGTAACTTTTTACATTCAACAATTTAGGAAAAAAGTCTTCCTAAAATGCTCAAGTCTATACCAAGAAACATTTCTAATCAAATTTATTCCGAACAAAGTATTGGGTAATAAATATTTAACTTCATTTATGTGTTTGTCTCTGGTGAAAGACTCTTTTATAACCAACCCTGACACCCTTACAGTCATCCAGAAGGCTTTTGTATATTACACTCATTCCTTGAATCTCTTTCTCTTGTTTTTAAAAAGTGTTTTATTTATCTTTTGTCCTCTTGGGCCAAAAGATAAATGAATAAAACAAGCAGTTTATGCTTTTGGGGGCCCAAACTTTCATAACTGAGGTGATGACTAAGAACGCTCAACTTTTCCACAAACTTAATGTTTTACACAACACCACCGCCCCCCTCCTGGCACTGCTTTTAAATGTTTTACCATCACCATCAAAAAGGATTAGACACAACCAGATTAGTTGAGGAATATTCTATTGTCTTCTGTTAATCAGATTAGATTCGATTCTTGGTATTTCTGCTATTTATTTATGAGGAATTAACTTGATTGAAAGTAATGGAATTCGCAGAAATGTAACTACTTGGTTTTATGTGACTTTGTTGCTGGATACGTTTAAAATATCACATTAAAACAGATTTTTATTTATTTATATATATATATATACACTGATGTTTTACACTGTTATTATTACTGCAAAAATGCATGTAAATGATACCAGGATGCAGTTTGTCAAGCAGATGCACCAAAAAGTAAAACAAGCCACCTCTAAAACGAGACTGGACGTATACATAAATATCACTAAGCACAGTAAAGAGAGAGCTTGGGAAATCAGAAGGGAGCATCTCCAAACCCATGACAGGCATTCATGTTAATTTGATCAGATGCTCCGAGACGCTGATGCTGTTATGTGAACCTCAGTACGGAGTTAATAAGTTGAATAATTAGAGTCACAACTCCGGTTAACTGGAAACGGCTGATGTTTTCTCCATTCAGAGCGGCAGCCTGACTGCTGAGATGTAATCCAATAAAAACTCTGGGGGGGTCCGAGCGGCTCCCACCGCATGTGAGTGCATGTGCTCCCGTGTCACCTGCTCGTCTTCGGAGGTGCCCGATCCAAGCCGGGAGAGTGCGGTTCTGTCCCGGCGGCCGAGTCCCCTCTAAGGCCCTGGTTTTTCCTGCAGTGGACGTGAAATTAGATTAGAGGCCGTGACTGTCAGCCAGAGTTTTGAGATTATCTTGGCTGCGCTGTAAAAGCCGGCGAGGAAAAGAGGCAAGAAAATTACATTAGATATTATTTACAAAGTCGCAAGTTGTGTAAACATGCAAAGTTATATTTAAAGACGCCAGCGAGGTTCCTTGACTGACCCGTGTTTAAGATCTGAGATTAAGCAATCGCATCTTCTGTGTGAAAAGAAGCTCAAGCTCACTTTCCTCTAGCAGGAGATCAGTCTGGCAAGAGGTAATGGAAACCTGGTCTCAGAGGACTAATGGGCAGCACAGATCACAATTAGATTTTACTTTTACTTGGCTTAGAATCCTGAAGGTTTCCACCCTTCAGTTCAGAATGTATTTTTAGTTTGCTCGCAGAAAGCCATTTCCCAGAGTTTTGTCCAATGTCAACGTCTAATGAAAGAGAAAGAGGCCACAGGAGGCTGTGGGGGTGTGTGTGTGTGTGTGTGGGGGGGGGGTGGGTGGGTGTGTGTGTGTGTGTTTTATTTTTTGTTTTGGCTGTTCACATGCAAACATCATGACTGGCGATCAGCAAAGCCTAAAGAAGTTTATTGATTTAGGAAAAAATCTGAACCAGCTGACTGAGGAGTGGAAACACAATTTAGACGTTTTCGCTTGTAATGTTTGCTGACCTGAGTTTGGGAACGGAGGTCAAAATCTATCAGGTATAAATCTGACTTCACTTGCTTGGTTGACAATTATAACACATGCCTCCTTTGGACATGACAGGTGGGTGTAAGGTGTATTTAAAATGTATGGTTAGAAATAATACACTTGACATCAGTTTAAAAGTACAATTTATTGAGTTACATTAAGTTTCCTTGATTTACTGTGTATAAAATGCTTATTTGTTTCTAGAAGCTCTGAACTATAGCTACCAATTTGTGTGGTTTCAATTTGAAAAATGTAGTAAATAAAACAGTGAAAATATTCAGCTATATAAAAAATCTGAACGTCTCAACTGCCTCCTTAGAGAAAACTCCCTGAAACCGAATGGGTTTTGTCGCCATCTAGTGGCTATAGCCTGTCTTCTCTAGAAATATGTTCTTCCTTGATTTTGAACATTTGGCACTTCAGTTCAACTTTTTAGGCTTTATCATATTCAAAAACTCACCAAAGTTGGCGGACGTGCCAAGTCTACGTGAAAATTACATATTTTAAGGTCGTTGCAAAAATCACAACAGAAACGACTCAACGGCGCCACCTGGCAACTTTCAAAATACCGTCCGCATGGACCTTACTTAATCATAGGGACATCGAGATTGGTACTCTTGTAGAGCTCCCCAAGACGCACAGAAAATTCAATTCATGATTTAGTGCAACTCAAACAGGAAGTCAGCCATTTTGGATTGAAGGTCCGATTTTGACCCCATTTTTGCCGTTTACAGCCTTCGCATTTGATCGAACTCCTCCTAGGGATTTTGATTGACCGGCTTCAAACTTGGTCAGTCTGTTCATAAGGCCGATTCAATGTCCGATTCAAAGTGATCAAAACGGTGAGTTTTTGTGCATGCTGAAGGGGCGTTGCCACAAGGGAGTAAATCCCATCTCATTTTTGGGGAGGGCCATAAACAGGAACATTTCTTATTAACAATTTTTTGGGGGTCGGTGAGGTTCCATGGAAATGTAACGTTTTTAAAAAGTTTTTAAACTACATTCAAGCTGCAGGACCAAAAATGACTAGTAATGCACATCAAACATGTTTTATTCTCAGTAAGCAGCCTGCAGAGAAGTAAAGCTAAAATTTAGTAAAATTAAAAACTACATTTTGACCCCTGGCTTCTATGCGTTGCCAGGGGTGAAAGTTCACCTACTTGCCATGAAACACAAAACTGTTATAACTCCTATATAAAAACTCACAGAGGCACCAAACTTTCAGAGATTGATCATCATCAGGTGCCCTACAATACCCAATGGTCAAATGATGACATCACTTAGGCCACGCCCCCTGAAGAAGTGTCATGTTTTACTGGGAACTGTCTCCGTCTGATCCCTTTGCCCTAATCAACATGAATCTGTGTCCAGATACAGAAGACATGTGGTGTCAAAGCCTAAATGTTACTGGTCAGTTTACTTTTACTTTTGCACATCTCTTAAGGTGTATCCTTTTTTTAATGGAAGCACATGCCAAGAAAAACAAAAACAAAAACAAAATAGCTTCCAAACGTTTCAAGTGCACAGATTAACACAAGATAGTGCAGAATTGTGAAGATGGTAGGATTAAATTTAAGCCAATCCCATCTTTTGGAAGCTGTAAAAAACTTAAGAGTTGTGTGGAGGCTCCCCTTTCAGCAGGACAACGATCTCAAACATTCAAGCAGAAGATTAATATTGACAGAGGCTCTGCTTCAAATTCCCTGAGATGTTTTACAAACGAACATTTAACTCTGTAAACGTGCAAAGCGAATAGAGCTTCGCCTCAAAAGAGTTGAAGCATCAAAAAGACGCACTTTTCAGATTTCAATTGATAAGGGAGCAGGGGTGGGTGGAGTGTCAGGTGAATTCTTTTTGGAGGCGCTCTCTCTGGACCAGGTGAGTGGAGGAGGAGATGACAGAAAGATTCGCTGCTTTTGCTGTGGTTTCCAGGGGAATCCTTAAGCGGCGGCGGTGGCGGTTTTCATCCATGCTGCTCGTCTCTTTATAGGAACGACAACTGAAGTGTGTGTGAGCGGCAGCTGCTGAGTGACTCTGCAACAAAAATCCCCTTCGAGACACAAGCCCAGTGTGACTCAGAATCACAGAGGGCAGTGGAAATGACTAATCATGCAGATCCAAAAAAAAAGAAAAAGAAAAAGCTTTTCTTTGACAATAACTATATCACACTGCCTCCCACACAGCCACTAAAACCTTGCTCTAGTTTTCAGCTTTTTGTTTTCGCGCAGCTCTCCCGGACAGAGTTTTGTTTCATTAAACCAGAAGCCTTGTCCACAGAAACGTCAATGTTAGAAGAACAAATCTCTCTTTTGTCTTATCACATCTGAACATGTAAGTCACACCCTTTGTGGAGATACCATATCTAAAACACTTCCTGTTTTATATTCCTACACTGCAAAAACAGAAAACCTTACCAACATCACTGAACAGTAGTCTGTTCCACTGGCAGACTACTTCACATACAGCTAGTACTTTTTCATCAATATTAAGTCACTACTTTCTTAAAGCAATCTCCTATTGCTTGCTGAAAAATTACTCATAGAAACTAGACCAAAAATACTTAGTAAGATTTTGTTTCTGGAGTTCAGGAACCGGCTCTGTTTCAACCTGCAAGGAAAACTGAACAGAAATTGATTTTCCGGAAAAGTTCACGCACTTTCAGCTGATCAGAGGAATGCGGACGATCAACACCAGCTTCTCCTACTGATAAAATCCTCGAGAGGCCGGTCTCCGCTTTCCTCCGTTTCCATGTGACGCCGCAGGAATGCAGAAGGTTTTGTTTCTAAGGTGCATCAGTGATGAGGGTTAACATTTGCCTGAAGTCATCTCGAGCTGCCTGAGCCGTCGCCACGCTCGCTGGACCTCGCACCTGCCTCTACATGATCGGGATTAATTAGGGGGGTCACAAAGAAACGAGCTGCGAGGCCTCTACAGAAAAATCACACCGGTGCAAGTAAGGGATAAAAAAAATTCTGTCGTCATAGGGATTTCTTCTAATATAGAAATTATTTTAAAGGCCTCAGATCAGGCCTGTGCTGGAGTCCTTCTGAGGAATAAAATAAGAAAAGTTAGTTTTTTGTTCTGTAAAAACAACAAAACAGACTTCACTTGAGTTTCACTGTAAATAATTCAATTCAAAGTTTGAGCGGTTATATCAGACAAGCTCGGTTTTTCTTGGTCTGTCCTTTTCTTCTGTGCTGGAACTTGTTTGGTGAGTTTTGAGAAGTGTCCTGCTGGATCAAGAACGTTCATCTAAGATGACCTGATTACTGGAGACGCAGAGAACATTGGCTTTAAAACGGCGATGAGGAAAAGGTCACGTCTTAGCGAGGCCGCACCCCTTGACACGTTCGGCTCAAAAACAGCCAATGGATGCTTCTTTCAACCAACGTGAAGGGATGAAAATACAGTTGTCTTGTTATTAAGTTTTTTTATTACTGAGTGCAGCTTTTTTGGTTAAGAGTAGGAAGAAAAAAGCTACGCATGTTTGATAAAACGCCACAGGAAGTCATATTTGCACCTTGCCATAACCCACTCAGGGAGAAAGAAATTAAGAAAAATAGTCTAAAATTTTGCTTTTTTTTGTGCCTCCATACAAAACTTTGTGTGGAAGGAAACTAACGTTGCACATCGCTCTGATCCCACCGTCCCTTCAGTGAAACATGGTGGTGGCAGCATCATGGTGTGGGGATGCAGTTTTTCAGTACCGACAGAAAAGCCGGTCTGTCTGATGGCAAAATGGCCGCCGTTAAACAATACGCAGTCACTAACTGTGTTTGTGTACAAAAGTCTTCCACGCTTTTCAGGTTCTTATTTGTAAACATAATTTTTCTTCCACTACAGTTGTACGTTGCGTTGTGCTGGTCTATCACATTAAAACATTTCCAGGAAACGTATTGGAGTCGCCGATGGTAATGTGATAGAACATGGAAACGTTCGAGGATTTGTGAAAACTTTCCTACAGAATTGTTTTAAACTTCTACAATCAGCAGTAGCAGATGTAGAAGGTTCATTAAGTTGATCTGCAATCTGTTTAGTCCACTTAAATGCTTTTGCCTTTATTTATAATTTCTCTAGAATTGAACCCACATCTACCCCTAAATTAAAACTGTGAAAAGTTTTTATTTGTGCCTTACGGGATATTCCTCTTGAATATCCCGTAAGGGCAGGCAGTATTTTTTTTGCTGTTGTTCTGGTTAAAGATTAAACTCATATACTTGAGAGCCTTTTAGAGAACTTGGGGTTGAAAATGAAGAAACATGTATTTCAAAATGTAATTTTCTGACAGCAAAGTTTTACTTTCAGAACTGCTCTCTTCAGCTCCCTGTAGTATTGCATTTCCCCCCTCAGAGCTCTGAGTTAAAGTTGCAGCATGTAAATCTTTCAGCTCACACGTACCACTCCTATCAGCATGGCCTCTGTCAAAAACAAAGAAAAATGCTTTAAGAACCTACTTCCTGTTTTGTTATCAGCTTCAGATGGAGTAGGACATTTATCGGCTAAAAGAGGGTTTTAGTTCTTCTTGCAGGGCCGAAGTTACACACCAAAGAAATGAGCTAATGTTTGGAAATTTTCAGTTTGTCACAATCCAACCACAATTTTTTTCATGTTATAATTTTTAAATAAAATTGGAGAAGTTCGGTATGCCTTTAATCTGATACCGTAAAATAAAATTACCCAGAGAAGCTGTTATCAGTCAACAGGAGAAGTAATAGTTTAGTCATTTTGGAAGACTTGCAATAAAATAGATAAATAAAACGCATAAGAAGTCTTAACTGAAGTTATTTTATAAAGCAGTTTGAGGGACACAGCGAACATGTAAAACAGGGGTGTCAAACTCCAGTCCTCAAGGGCCGGTGTCCTGCAGTTTTTAGATGTGCCACAGGTACAAAACTGCTGGA